>JANHFM010005738.1:7989-23492 GCA_032468115.1 Grayia smithii | reverse complement strand
ATTTCCGCTACCGGTTCTCCAGAACCTGTCCGAACCTGCTGGATTTCACCCCTGTTCAGAACTATTCCACCACTGCATACAGAAGCCAGGCATGATCCAAATAAAAAGCAAGCAGAATATCAGAAGGATATTCGTATAACTGGAATTTCATTTGAAATAAGGAAGGTCAGTCATACAGTACTATATTTTACAGTCACTTTGCAGTTACTACTTTATGAGTTCTGTCTGCAAAATCTGGACCACCACTAGACAGCAGAAAAGAATTCAGGCAGCCCAGTCCTGAAAATATAAAGATCTGAGTTCCCCTGAATTATATAAACAGCATAAAATATATATCAGTATTTGCATGTTCTCTTGCCAATCAGAAGCTACTGCAGAGAATTCAAAAGCAATTAGAAACCCCAAGCAAACCACTTCCTTCTCTCTCAATATAAATTTGTATAAAGATAAAAATGTGCACCATCTGAGTTAGAAATAGTTGCCTGTCATGAAGACATTGTGGGATGCATGGAATATATGTAACTATTTTCAATCATTATCATAGATAGCTACCACCATACCATGACTGTTATCAGTTCCCACATATCTAACTACAATCGAGTACATGAATACCATTCCTGTATAAATGCCAAATACATTAGCATTCACACATTAAAATAAGATTCTTTTTCAGTGTCTGAACATTTGATTCCCCCAGGTCACATAAAGCTAGCTGATTCATAAGTATAAAAGTCAGCCACTTCTACTGCACAGACATCTGATATGCATTTCCCTCAGGAAGGAAGGAAGGCTTAAGCTACTAGTTACCTTATGAACTGACTATAATATATATGTCCTTAAAGGCACCATAACATTGATTGCAAAAGGCTTTGAATATCTCTATTTTATAGGTTTAGGTTGAGGTTTTAGTCAATTTATATGCCGCCCTTCTGAAGGACTCAGGGCGGCTCACAGCAGTAAAAATAGACACCAAACCATATACAATTACACAATAAAAACAGTAAGAGTAAAAACATGTAATATATAAAAATATAAAAAGCCAATTAAAAATGAAGTCAGCCCTAGCCATTTGATGGAATAACCACATCTTCAGGTCACGGCGGAAGGAGTGGAGATCAGGGGCTGTCCGGAGCTCAACGGGCAATTCATTCCAGAGGGTCAGTGCGCCTACAGAGAATGCCCTCCCCCTGGGGGCCGCCAGTCGACACTGTCTGGCTGACGGTATCCTGAGGAGGCCGACTCTGTGGGAACACACTGAGCGCTGGGAGGTCTTGCAATTTTATTTTATAGGACACAGGATAAAATTAAAAAATGAGGAAATAGGGAAGGCTACATATATTTCCAGCTATATCTTAAGGTGGTTGGCCAGACTTAAAATATGGGTACCAGCCAATCTACTCAGTGATCTTATACTGAGTGTTGCTGGCATTTATGGTGAATAAATTGAGTGTGATGGAATCAGAGGGTGAGTCCTGTTATGTAGACATGACCATAAATTATTTTTCTCTAAACAAAATCAAAGTTTGGGGATTCAGTTACATAAATTGTATACATTTGGATTTCTTTTTATAACACTTTTATTTGATAATGCAGTTATTTGATAATAACATACTCAAGTAATAGGAAGACATAATTGAGACAATGTTTATCAATTTAGTCAATGACCAAATAATATCAATTAAATCTCATGGACAACCATTTAATATGATAGTTTATGCCCTATCGCAGAAGAAGAGGAGGTTGATGGGTCACATTATCCCGTTTTGTGACCTTCTAACAAGCAAAGTCAACGGAGAAGCCAGATTCACTTAACAACCGTGTTACTAATTTAAGAACTTCAGTGATTCACTTAACAATCGTGGCAAGAAAAATTGTACAATGAAACAAAACTCACTTAACAAATTTCCCACTTAGCAACATAAATTTTGGACTCAATTGTGGTTGCACATTGAAGACTACCTGAACATAGTAGTGAAGTGATAGTTCAGTCAGGCTTCCAAAATACTATTTAGACATACATAGCCACCCTGCACTTTTCTTTTAGAACATACTGTACGGTTTAGGGTGAATGAAATTTTTCAACTTTCAATTTCCAAACTTTAGGGATGCTCAAAAGTTGTGACATGCCTTGGGGATTGTAAAGATAGTTTATGTAATATAAATGTGCTTGGTAAGTAACATAAATGTCATAACTTTTTAACATTGTTTGTTTCATTATAGTATATCCTCCTAATCTGCTGTTGTATAATCTTGACTTTGAGTGAGAGAGAGAGACAGAGAGAGAGAGAGAGAGAGACAGAGACCCAGTGGTGGAATTCTAATTTTTTTACTACTGGTTCTGTGGGCGTGGCTTGGTGGGCATAGTGTGGCTCAGGGGTGGGTTCTACCCACCTTCGCTACCGGTTCTCTTTGTGCATGTGCGTGCATGCGCGTGCGTGAAATTTGCGCGCGCTCGCTTCGCTCAAGCGTGCGCGTAAACCGCGCTACTGCGCATGCGCAGAAGCTTTAAATTCAGAAAAATCGCCGAAAAAGCGCTCTGCGTATGCGCAGAGAGCTTTTTTCTGTGATTTTTTTTAAAAAAGGTGAGTTGGGGCACGCGGGTGGGCCCGGGTCCAGGACACTGCGAACCGGTTCGGTGACGTCACAGCGTCACCGCTACCTATTCGCGCAAACCGGACCGGACCGAACCGGGGGCAACCCACCACTGATATCAACCATCTAATCATTTCATTTTGTAAGTCATAGTTAAGTAAACCCTAAATTAATTAAAGGGACCAACCCAATCACTGTATGATAGCTTGGTCATTCTTTTTAGTTTTGCTGATTTAAATTCTGTTGAATGACAACTGGAGGTCTATACCTAGCTAAGGATGGCAGAAATGACATCTTATCCTAAAAGAGCTAAGAGCCTTTTTTGTTGTTGTTAATACCCTCAGACACCTACGTGAATCAATGGCATCAGAGACAAACTCTTTTATGCTAAAAAGAGTGCCATGTAGTTTGGCAGGCTATGCTGACTGAACATTGTGCTGCAGACATTAAATTGGTGAAAGTTACCATGCACTGAGGATCTTGTCTTTTGCAGAGAGACAGCCTGGTCTTTTATGGTAGTAAACTCACCCAATAAACACCACTAACTGGAGAGGAGCAATTCTCCCTATCGCAAAACTATCAGGTTAGAGAGAGTCATTGCTTTCTTGCATCGGAAGGTTATACTGAACATTGATCAAAAACCAACTGATTATGTGTATACATTAAAAGAAGACCCCGCAGAGAAAAGACTAGAAGTTTAACATGCTCAGTAACTGCTGTTATATAGTCTTGTCAGCAACCAGGCTAGTTAACCCTCATTATTTCTTAAAATGTATAAAGCCCTGTCATTCATGTTTATGTACCTTGTGCTTCACGCACATCAGGAAAAATGTTGCACTTGGGATGTGTCACTGAAATAAATGAAGCAACTGAAAGAGAAGAAGAATAGCACTTGTCATTGCTTAAAAAAAATAACAAAATGATGTTTTATATTTTGCAAGCTTATTTCATTAATTAAACAATTAATTAATAGGCCGCCCATCTCCTCTATGACTGGTGGCTCACAATTAAAACAAAATGAAACAATACAAATAACCAGAGATAAGAGAAATATCCTGTGGTATACGTATTCTACACCCACTACAGAATAATTTTTAAAGATTTTATGATTCAGGTATGATTAGAATCGGTGGAGTTTGTATTTGTAGCAAACATTTTAAATTAGAAAACTTGAATAATTTTACTGAACTTCAAAAATGCACCATTGATCATACTTATTTATACTGTTTGTAATAGCATGATATGCTTACTCATGGATAATTATGGTGCACAGTTGCCTTAAAACTTGACAGGATAATTTGTGGTTCAGCGTTTCATGTCAAAATAGCCACAGAGTGGATCTTAGTGGTCATACGATGAACACACTAATTTTCTCTCCATTAGCTTGCCTGGTACAGTTCAGTATAAGCTACCTGGGTTTGAAGAAAAAGGTAATCTTTCCATGTGAGGTTCCTAATAAAAAGATCCTATTTATCAGACAGCTTGTATCTTTCTTCAGAGTGGGTGATTAGATCATACAGAGGCTATTTGTTATACAGTATTCCATTATAAGTAATAGCTGCAGGCCACAAGCAATTTTGTCTATTAAAGAAAAAGGACGTGTTCTTTTGGTCTTTCTAACAACTCCAGTGAAACAAAATGGTCATTTACTGACCTTAGTTCATAAAGAATTAAGTTAGGAGACCACTTTGTTTAGGATGAAAATCACAATTTGCCCTTAGGTAGCACGCTGGTGGTTGCACAGTACTTTCAAAGTAGCTGGACAAAGAATTAGGCGCTGCCAGAACAAAACACTTGATTGGGTGACTTTAATAAAACTAACATAGACTAAAAATGTTTTCCTCCAAGTACTTATTAATGTCCCTGTTACATTCAAAGTTACAGTCTAGGAGCCAGATTTGGAAGGCCTACAGGACTCTTCACAAGGTTTTGGGACTATATCAGATTGGGCTGCCAAGACTATAGAGCCTTATTGAATATATAAACAACTGTACTTGAGTTCATATTCTAAGCCAGTGGTTCTCAACCTGTGGGTCAGGACCCCTTTGGGGATCGAACAACCCTTTCACAGGGGTCACCTAAGACCATCAGAAAACACATATTTCCGGTGGTCTTAGGAACTGACACAATGCTCCTCTATCCATCTGCAAGCGGGTCCGCCCATATGCAGATCCACCCACATACGAATACCCGGTGTGATGACATCATCGTGCCAACCCCATCACATACACTCCGTACAAATTCAGGTGTATGTGATGGGTTTGGTGCCATAATGTACTTATGCGGACCAGTCACAGGTGTAGAGTAGCAAAATTACAGGTATGAAGTAGCAATGAAAATAATTTTATGGTTGGGGGTCACCACAACATGAGAAACTGTATTAAAGGGTTGCGGCATTAGGAAGGTTGAGAATCACTGCCATAAAGCATTTTATGACGTATTACAAAATGTCATAAAATGTTTTCTGTAGTTACTTCCTGATGTTTGACTGTGCTACACTGTTCAACATGGGCTACTTTTGAGATAAATACACATATTTCTGAATCTCTTACTAAATATAAAGAAATTTTCAAGTACATTAGACGCTCTGTTATTGATAAAGACATTGAGGAATCTGTTAAGAAAACAGCAAAGTTGCTATATAGATTATAATAAGTACAATATATTTATGATATAAAATGCAGTTGAATATTTTTTTAAAAATAAAAACATAGATGCTGCAGCAAGCTTTTCTTCAGTCCTAACTGTACTTTGAAGATTTTTAAAATTCAAAAACTTTAATAAATGCCAATAGCCCGCTAACATGTCAAGATATAAATTCATTTTATTCATTTATTCAACATGAATAAAAATAAACAATATTTATTATAAATAGAGGTACAGATTTTTACAAGAGACACTAGGCACAACAAATCTGAACAGAAGGATAAAAATCCAGATCTTGGCTCATTTCCAAAAGCCAGGCCTTGAGGAGAAGGGTGTTTCAAAGGGTGGGGCGGCCATTGCCCCCTGCAAGCATATCTTTCAACCTTCACTGCTAAGGAGATCCCATCTGCAGATCTTAATGTTGAGGAAAACCAATATTAGGAAAGAAACTCCTTTGAATCTTAAACATGGCACAGTGGTTAGAATACACTGTTGCGGGCTAATTCTGTTGTCTGCCAGTGGTTCGATTCTCACTGGCTCGAGGTTGACTCAGGCTTCCATCCTTCCGAGGTCAGTAAAATGAGGAGCCAGATATGCTGACATTCCAGCTTAGGGAGGGCTGGAAAGCACTGTGAAGCGGTATATAAGTCTAAGTGCTATTATCAAAAAGCTCAGGCCATTGTATAAGTTAGTCAATATATTTCTTTAGGATTAGTTTTGTGTGTAAAGAAGATTTTGAGACAGCCTTCTGCACCAGCCTCAAATGCTGAATCATTGAAGAGTCAGCCCATATAAGATAAAATGCACTGGAGTAGTCAAGCCTGGAAGATACCAAAAGAGAGTCTCTCGATCAGCGTTGGTGAACCTTTTTTGGGTCACGTGCCACCCCCTCAAATTGTGCATACATCTGCGCATGCACAGAACTGTCGCGCCCCCTGCAGTGTGCCTGCAACCGCGCCATCTGCGCATGCACAGAGCTGTCGTGCACACGCACACTGCAGTGTGTGCACAACTGCGCCACAGAGCTGTCGCACATGCGCCCCCTTCGGCGTGTGCACAACTGCACCATCTGCATGCGCATGCTGCTTGTCTCACGCATGTGCAACCATGCACACATAAGCATGAGAGGACTGAAAACCAGCTGGGTCCCCGGAACTGCGTGCAGGTACAAGTAAGTGCAGCGATGGCTCGTGTGCTGGGGGAAATGGCTCCATGTGCCACTTCCGGCACGTGTGCCATAGTTTCGCCAACACGGGTCTAGGTTATTCCTGTCCAAGAAAAAAAAAAACACTATTTGTTGTTATTTGCAGAGAACATGACATAGAGAAGGCACAATTACAGATACAAAAATCACTGGAAACATTTACTAGACACAATCAAAGTACCTGCTGAATAAAGCAGATCAGCTCCCCTCTTAAAACAGATCTACAACCCTGCTTTCCACAGATTGAGAGAACTACCTTCTGCTTTTCTGAACTTTTTTTTCTCTGTTCACTTTGGGAAGGTTTCCAAACTGGCGCTCCCTTTCTTGCTCCATATTCCTGTTATCTCTCTCATCACTTAAAGCAAGACTTTGTTAACAAAAAAGGTGGGGCTGGGGAAGATCCTGTTGGGCTATAAGGCTTGATTCCTCCTCTTCTTGAGTCGAGGATTCTGAAACAAACTTTGTTCTCTCTAGTCAGGAGGAATGGGTATGGATTATGCATTATCTCATATCTTTTGCTTGGAAACATAGGTATTGATCCTCAGTCTGTGGGAGATTTTGGTATTGGGCATGTCTAAATATATAGATGTGTGTGTGTTAAGGCAGGGAGCCATGCCCCTGTGACTTACAGAGAGCAGATTTCAGAGGCATTATAAAATTTGTATGAAATAAATTTTGGAACACTTTGGAACACTTGCAAGCATTTCTTTAAAAGATAATTCCTTTGTTTTTATACACCGAATATTAATTTGTCTTTTTATCATGGCGCTATCATAACTTAGAAACAGCATGATAAGAGGAACCACTCAGTTGAGCTGAGGTACAAAGGCTACATATGGTATAAAAATAAGAAGTTTGGAAAAGCTGTGTCCTATTTATTTTAAGCACGTTGTCAGTGTACAAAACAGATGAATAAAAAAGCCCTGCTTGGATTAGACTATAGTCCCATCTGGCCTCTCATTCTTTGTTACCCACTGACTAACTGTACGTACCGTATTTGAGATGCTCATAATCCTAGATAGAGAGCAATAACTGCTGCAGCTTCCCAGCAGCCAATATTTAAGGCATGCTGCCTATGATTCATCAGGAGAGAATATCAAAGTCATCAATCAGACATTGATGGCCTCATGTTTTACACACCTGTTTGGTCTCTTTGAAGCTGCCTAAATTTACCTGTACTGCCACAACCAAAGAAGAAATATATCCTTTGGCCAAATTTGACTCTCCCTGTATGTAAATTCAGTGGGTGACATCAAGTTTTAATATTGTACTATAGAAAACAGTAAATTTTCATGCATGATTTTATAAATATAATATCTACCTTTACCTTATGTCTCAAGTTAAAGTGCCCTGATTGCTGTAATCTCATTTCATAGGAGAGTTGCTCTCCTGATGAATCATAGGAAGCATGCCTTATATACTGGCTGCCTGGAAGCTATAGCAGTTATTGCTCTCTAACCAGGCTTGTGAGGCTGCTAATAATTTGCGTTCCTTCATTTTGTACTTCTTTCAGCAATAAAATATTCTTGTGCAGTTGTTAACAGTTCTCTGAGCATGGTAAACAATAGGGTTAAGAACGCCTAATTTAAGGACAACTTGTAGTCATGAATGGATTGCCCTAAAGCCTATTATATTAAAAATTTGAGTTAAGTACAGAGGTTTGCAATAAAGAACACACGTATTTTATGACACTCATGGAAACATTGTGTGGCTTCAGCAGTTTGCCAGCTTGAAGAAGAACATCATCCACCATTTTAAGTTAGATCATGTTCCCCCCCCCCTCTTATTTACCCTTTACATATGTATTTGTTCTAACTCACCTACAAATTCAACTTAAAGACAAACGTAGGGATGGGTCTCATTTGTAACCCAGGGACAGCCTGTACTTGTACTAGAACATTATTGCATCAGCAGTTCTATTTTCAGTTTTCTTCTTAATTCCTTGCATGGACCTTGCCTTTTTTTTTTTTTTACAGCAGCTGCAGTTGACTTAACTTTTTCATTAATTGTCTACTTGATGCCAAGATCATGTTGATATGTAAATGAAGTTTGGATTCTCTCTATATGTTCTACAATACAGTAAACAGCATTTTGAAATTCATTTACACAGCCCTTTTTTGCATTTATCAACTTGAACTCTTCGTATCATTAGCAAACATGACTACTACATTACATACCCTAACTCCAGATGATTTATTACGAATTTAAAAAAAACACTCGTCCTGTTAAGTATTAAGCCAGAGGGTAAGGATGAGGCAGGACAGGTTAACAGTTAACTTGTTTATTCGCTAACAACAACAACTTAACCGGGTCTCACTCCTGACTAACAACTGAGGAAATGAGCCCTCTTTCGTTTGACAGCTCTTATATACTAGAACTGTCAGCGCTCTAGCCTATCAGAGGCTCATCTACTTCCCGCCGGCTGGAACTCGCCGGCGGCCAATCAGACGCGCCTCTAGCATTAGAATACAACATGTCCAAATGCCAATCCCTAATTCACATCACTTTATACATGTTGTGAACGTGAGAATAAATTCAGACATTTATTCCTCCTCCTTATTTTTCTTTATTAACTATCGCTCAGACTATGAGAGTATCTTTTAGTGTACTTTACTCAGAACCCATGTGTTAGGATTTGTAAATTAGGATTAAGTGTCTTTTCCAACAGTGCAAAGACATGCAGTTGTGATGCTCTGACACTTCTCTGAAACAGTGAGTATTATTTATTAATAATTGAGGAATTATTAGATTCAATCAAGTTGAGCTAATGTTAAGGCTGACATATTATCTTCAGAGAGTTTTTTGTTCAGCTTGATAGAAATGCATGCTTCACGTGTTCTCAGAAGATATACTGAATAAAAACCTGCAAAAAAAAGGTTGAACTTGTTCTCAACATTCATCAGCTAAATTCAGAAGCTATTCAATATTACAGACTAAATTATTGTAACAAATACATTTAAGAACTGACATTTTTGGAGGAGAGAAAGGGGAGAGAGATAGGAGACAGAAAATAGAAGCAATTCATTTTAACATACTTATTCGTTTACAGGTTTGGACCAAAAATAATTATGGGACTGATTATGGGTTTTTATTTCATAAAGTAATGGAGAACATATATAGCTTGCTTAAAAAAATCATTTAGCTTCTATAATAGTATTTTGGCAATATATTTATTTATTTATTTATTTATTTATTTATTTATTTATTTATTTGAGTTTTACGTAATATTTAATTTCTAGTTGCTCAAAATTTCATTTTTGCATAGTTGTTTGAACAGTTTTATTTTACTTATTTTTTTATTTTAATCTAATTTATATGCCGCCCTTCTCCCAAAGGACTCAGGGCAGCTTACAATAAAAACATAAAAATATAGAAACATATACAACATAAACAAACAACAAGACATTCCAAAAGTTAAAATGGGGCCATAATAAAAATTAAAATTGATAATTTAAAAGTTTTAAAAGGTAATTTAAAATGGTCAACTGTAGCCAGCTTGGTAAAAAAGCCAAGTCTTCAGGTCGCGGCGGAAGGACGGAAGGTCTGGGGTGGTCTGAAGTTCCATGGGCAAATTGTTCCACAGGGTTGGCGCTCCCACAGAGAAAGCTCTTCCCCTGGGTGCCGCCAGCCGACATTGTCTGGCTGAGGACACCCTGAAGAGGCCAACCCTATTAGAGCGTACCGGATGCTGGGAGGATGCTTGCGGCAGCAGGTGGTCCTGTAAGTACCCTGGGCCTAAGCCATGTAGTGCTTTATAGGTTAAAACCAGCACCTTGAAGTGCACACGGAGGACAACCGGGAGCCAGTGCAGCTCGCACAAGAGTGGCGTTACATGGGAGTATCGCAGTACTCCCATAACCACCTGCATGGCCGCATTCTGGACCAACTGGAGCCTCCGCGTGCATCTCAAGGGCAGCCCCATGTAGAGGGCATTGCAGTAGTCCAGCCTTGAGGTGACAAGCGCATGAGTGACTGTGCATAATGCATCCCGGTCCAGGAAAGGGCACAATTGGCGCAACAGGCGAACCTGTGCAAAGGCCCCCCTGGTCATGGCCGTCAGATGGTCATCTAAGGACAGCCGTGAATCCAGGAGGACGCCCAAGTTGCGAGCCCTTTCTGAGGGGGCTAAAGCCTACCCCCAATCAAGAGTGATGGAACCTCTTGGGCTCGAGATGCAGATATCCACAGCCACTCAGTCTTGGAGGGATTGAGTCTAAGCCTGTTCCCCATCCAGACCCACACCGCCTCCAGGCACCGGGACATCACGGCAAGGGCATCACTGGGTTGGTTTTGAATTACAGATTGTCCATATTTTGTTTTAGTGTCAACAACTTAGGTACACTCGGTTCTGGTTGACAGTCAGAAATGAGAACTATGAGTCAAAGCAATGGATGCATACCCTTAAGTTATTTTTTACTGCATTGTAATGTCTGCAAATGGCAGTATATTTTTAAAACGCATATTAGCTTGCAATAGGTGCCATTGTTACTTAATCATTTGAACATGGAATTCCCAGTTATGCTTGTGTATAAGTGGGATCATATGTGTGTTTTTATTTATTTATAAGAAAAAACTTCATAAGCAGCAAACATATTATAAAATATTGGCAACATATAAAATATGTTGGCTTCCATCAAGTACAGTTAGAATCGCATATTAATGGAAATGCCTAAATCCTACTTTGTAACTTAAGAAAGTTCAGACAAAAATTCTGGGGTATCTGATATTTTCATTAAAATATGCATCAAAATCAGGCCACAGTACTACTTCCTCCTGTGTCTAATGAAATTGATCACTGTAAAAGAGCTGTAAGAGCTTAAATATTAAATATTAGGTATAATAGATGTTTACAGTTTCAAAAAGTTATTTAAACAATTAACTATTGTGTTAAGATTTGCTCATGCACATACTATATATTATTAGAATTGGCTTGTAGCCATTATTCTTTACAAATAAATAAAGGCGTAGTAGGTTTCAAAAAGTAAGTGATTGCCACATGCATTAACTGACTTTTGGTAGCCTAGAAAGTTTGCGTCACGATTCTTTGATGCAGTTGACAGCTTTTTATAATTTGTCTTGGAATTATTTTATGATCTCTATTCTTTTGCAACATTTAGCTTATTTTTTCTGTCATCTTATTTTTCCTTGCCTTTATCAGTATCTTTTTTGCAATTGTTCTTACAAGTTTTGGTTTTTCTAAATACATGATTTTATTGCTGCTGGGAAATTACTCAAAAAACAGTGTTTCCTGATTTGCAGTCCACTGTTTCTTAACTAAGTGGTTAAATATGGTTACCACATGTATGATGCAAAAAAAAAAATACAATTACTAAGTACCAGAAATGTGATAAAACTTTTTACTGACACCTGATGGCCATCCAGATTTTTAGTTCTAAGCTGACATCATTGAATTTTTACACTGCATTATAAGTAGAAAGGATTAATTCCTTCTGCTGGTAGGCTGGCCATTGGAATCAGGAGAAAGAACTGATTTTCTCAAAATCATCTTCAGAGGTTTGGTGCATCAGTTTGAAGAGGATCTGAAGAGAAAGGAGAAAGAAAGAAATCCCAGTGCATAAAATTTTCATAATAAAGTTAGTTCAATTTGTAAAGAGTTTGATAAAATATTTATCAGCGTTAGTTTGCGTGTGCAGGAAGGGGAAGAAGGTTTTGGATTGTTATGTAACATGAGTTTATATAATGCAAGGAATTATGTGGTATTCTAATACGTGTTTTAGTATTTACAATCATATTTTTCTTGTTTTAGATTAAATAGAAACTTAATTTTTGTCTTTTGGATACTCTTTGGAGGCATCATAATAGTAGATGGATCTAAGCCATAAATATATAGGTCCTCTTTTGAGGGTGCATTTATCTTCCCCATCTTTTTTATGATCTTTTTTTTACTTTGTTCCAGGTAGTTGTTTGTCAGGAAACATATTTTGATAAAAGTCTAAATTGTTGGTTAGAGATGGGGCTGAATGTAGCCTCATGGTCATAAGTTGCCAATCCATATTGTATAGAAATATTACTACTTATTTTTTACAGTGTTTATATATTTGAATGCTTTTCTGAAAAATGCAGAAGTTTCATAGCTTTATCATGTAAGTCTAGTGCTTTAATGGAGGAGCTGCATCTGTTTCACATATGCATTAGAAAAAATGCAAGCCTTCTACACCAGTGACATTAATACACTATTGGTGAATCATGATAGAAATTATATTTTTTATTTTTCCGTCTGCCCCTTTCATTTCCCTTGTCTATAAGCCATCCTAGAAATGGTGAAAATTAAAGAAAGTGAATCTACCAATGAAGTACACGCAAACTTGTACAAACCAGATAATTCCTGGTTGTAATATGCCACCTGATTCCTTAAAAAAGCAGATGTTTCAATCTAATAAAACCAGTGTTGTCCAATTAACTTTTTTCCTCTTGTTATGATCTTCAGCAAATCAATGGGCTCAAGCACTGTCTGATTTGCAGTATTCTTAAATTTTTACATGACGTTTTGGGGAATAACTGACTTTAGGGGTAATATTGCCTTTTCTACAAAACGAGTAATAATTACTATGGTAACAAATATAGAATATATATTACATAAGCATATTTTTTATTCATTGAAAAGATTTATATGGATACCTATCTTAAGCAATCCTTAAGTGAGTTTTACTTCTGTCATTTTTGTTGTTCAGTCGCTATGTCAGCATGGACCATGGACCATAGTATGCCAGGCCTCCCTGTCCTCCACTGTCATCCAGAGTTCTCTCAGACTCATGTTCACTTCACTTCACCTCCACTCTATTGTCTTTGCACCAGCATAGTTTTGTTTTGTTACATGGATGCCTGTAGTTGTTTTATGAGTTCTATTTTTTTTAGTTTAAAAAGAATTTTAAAATTGTAAATAACATGACTGATGCTTTGTGAGATTTTTCTTGCGTGACAACTTGAGTATTTTTGACCATTTTAACAATTGTTTGGATATATAGCCTATCTTATCATAGCACAGAACTGAGTTACAGTTCCCACAACATGAAAAAGTTGCTCATTAGTGGTCTATATTTTGAGAAAACTTAGGCATTATCTTTCAAAGATTCTTTTTCAGGTACAATGCATAAGAGTAATTGGTGGGGATAAATAGTATTTGGCAGGAAGCAAAAGCTGGCTTGAGTATTGAAAAAAAAGGGAAGGTGAATATGCATGTCCCAGGTTAATGTTGCTGGATCCAATCTGGGTCAGTTATTGGGACCAGAGGTTTTGTCTTCCGAGCTTTCAGACTCATGATGGAGCCCATCTTCAGGGAACTTCTTGGATTCTTAAAAAAAATAATTCAAGGGGATGGAGTACTTCAGGAATAGATGAAACTTGTGAATGGGTTCCTGAAATTGATTTCAGAATAACTACCGGTATGTAAAATTTATAGCAAGTATTTGTGGACCTAGTGGCTTTGGGGGAACTTCTAACAAAAACAGTACACTTTTTTGAATGCTTCATCAAAATGACAAAGCTCTCCCTAGAGTGCTATTATTCCCATAAAAAGATGCAGCTATTTCCTAATTCAGGTCTTCAGATGTATGACTGATATTCTTGTTTTTTGTAAACATTAACTGTACCATTTTTTTATAGTATGCATGACAAACTGTCCTACTCTGATTGTAATGGTTGGCCTTCCAGCAAGAGGAAAAACTTACATATCAAAAAAATTGACACGCTACTTAAATTGGATTGGAGTACCTACAAAAGGTGAGTGCAGTCACCACAGAGTTCAACCAAAATTTAGGTAAGAATAGTTCCCATATGCAGTGTACCACCTAGCATGGCAAATATTGATTATAAATATAATAAAAATAAATAAATAAAAATAAATAAATAAGGTTATATTTATTAATATACTTTTAAGGGGGCCTAAAAGTATATTAACCAAGTAGCCATTTTTTTCTTTCCTTTTTTCTGTTTAGATATTGTTGCCTATTTTGGTTTGTCTATTCTTTTTCCCTCACGCTGCTCCGAGAGCTCAACAGTGGGTGTTAACTCCATTGACTGGCTAGATACTGAGTTTTCTAAATATAAAAGGCCCTCCTCCTGCTGGAGCCTTCCACTTTAATTAACTCAGTGAACTGGCTAGTTAATATTACTGTTGAGCTCTCTTAGTAGCTATTATTTAATTGATTTTTATTTAATCCTTTCCATTCCTTCTCCTGCTTAGTTATTTATTTATTTATCTTCTTCCTTTCCTTATTTCATTTCTTTGCCTGCCGCTGTCCCTTTAAATCAGCGATCAGGCTCCGGAGGCTCTCCCGTGCACGGGACTCCCTCTGTAGGGAAGTCCCAACCGCGTGCTTTGTTTTACTACCTTCCGCGGCAGCGATTGCCTAGACCGCTGCGGGAAGCCTCCCCGTCTTCACCGAGGGCTGCTTCTCAGCTGAGCAGTGCGGCGCTTCGATTTCAGCCGCTTCGGCAAGCCGCTTCGGCCGGAGCGGCTGCAAACCCTCCAGCTCGGCTTAGCGCGCCCTTTTTAGGTGGCGGCGGCCATTTTTATCCAGATTACTATCCGGAGCAGTTTCTGTGAGTGGGACGCTGGGGGGGGGCGGCTTTCTTTAGCCCTATATCATTCCTTTGGAGACCTCCCCCCTATCATTTAATCTGTTAGCTCTCAGAGCTTGCTCTCTGAGCCTACTTTAGTATCCCAGGAGTGGAGATACTAATATTATTATTATACCCTGGGTATTTTCTGCTTTTCCTAGCACCTCAGAAATAATTTATCAACTGACCACAGTTATTTGGGGGTTTCTTTCTCCTCCCTAATAAGTGCCTTTCTACCTCTCAGACTCCATTCCAAATTTATTATGGCAGGGCTCAGTCCCTCTCCCTCCCTAACATCATCCCCCTCCAGGGATCTTCAAACTTCTATGGAAATGGAGCCACCAACAAAAAAGGCACGGTCCTCCTCCCTTATTAAGCCTAAGGCCCAGAAATCTAAGGGCTCTTTGTCAGCAGAGAAGGATGCCTTAAGACGCCATCGTGCGCTGGATAAAACCTTCATAAGGGCCCAAAAACAGGCTGA
>JANHFM010005735.1:93155-107570 GCA_032468115.1 Grayia smithii | reverse complement strand
GGAATTGAAGTCCACAAGTCTTAAAGTTGCCAAGGTTGGAGACCCCTGATCTAGAAGACATTATGTGCTTAGCAGTTCAGTATGAATGATGATGGTAGTAGTGAGAAGGACAACCACAGCCACTGAAAAGGTGCCCCCACCGTAAAGACATCAAAGTCCTCCTCAGAGGATTATCGTACATATTATGAAATCTGGAAACTGAATCACAAACTAGAAAGAACTATGTGCATCCCCTTTCACAATTCTATTGAAATACTACATGAACCTTTACTTGATTTGACTATTATTCTGGGCCCTTTATGCTGGGACAATAGAGAGATTTTGATATTCTTCTATGTGGTATTTGAAAAATGCTATTATGCTCCCTCTGAGTTTTATTACCAGTTCTCTCTTTGACTTTGTTCAAATCCTTTGATCCAATTCATTAATTGTTGAATCAGGCCCAAGAAATAGCTCTATTTAATATTTCCAGTGTAATAATAAATAATATTTAATGAGCATAATATTTAATGAGCATTAGGTAGATCCAATTGTGTGGATTTACCTAATAAACATACCATCTGGCTTGTAACTAGCTTGCTTATAAAAATGGTATTAGATATTTATTATTTCCATAATCTAATAAACAAGATACCAGATTCAAACACAGAATAAGTTTAGTTTATAAGACATTTTCCTCTACAAATTTCACTGAAGTCTCATTATTATTGCATTATTTTTAAGTCAAGGTAGATCTTGACTTAAAACAGTTCATTTAGTGACTGTTTGAAGTTACAACAGAAACGAAAAAGTGATTTATGACCGTTTTCCACATTATGACCACTGCAGCATCCCCATGGTCATGTGATCAAACTTCAGACACTTAGTGACTGGTTTCATATTTATGACATCGGTAGTATTCTGAGATCATGTGATCACCTTTTGCAAATGTTTGACAAGCAAAGACAATAGGGAAGCAAGATTAATTTAACAACCATGTTACTAACTTAACAACTGCAATGATTCACTTAAACACTGTGCCAAGGTGGTTAAAGTGGGGCAAAACTAATTTAACAAATGTCTCACTTAACAACAGAAATTTTGGGTTCAATTGTGATTGTAAGTCAAGGACTATCTGTATATGATACAGGACTTTATGATCCATTCTAAAATCTTCCCAACTATCAATATCAGCTTATGAATATTATTTGGCTTCTCCTTTTCTACTTTTTGGAAGACAGGGATGACCTGCTGCAGTTATGTAATACAGTATTTTTGTCAGCCTTATTTCTTATTTTCTGTGGAGGCAAGTTATTTGAATATTTCTCAAAGGTACTGCATGTCTATTTAGAAGGATAAACAAGAAACTAAAGACAATTCAGTAAAGACAATTCAATATCCTACAATGCAGTTCACTTGCATTGTAGGGCAGAGCTGAACTCATTCAAGCTAAGTAGCTATTCCATGTCTAGGTTTCTATTAAATTTGAGTAGGAATCCTTTTGCTTCAACTAACTCTTCACAATTAGCATAGCTAATCACATAAACTATGTCTTTTCTCTTTCTTTAAATCTATAGCAAGAAACCTTTGGATTATTCTTATTATACTTCATCGTTCTCAGCTCATTCTGAACTTCAACTTTCCTGACCAGCTGTACAATTTCAGACTGTGTGTACACTTCCTCATTGACCTTCATCTTGTATATGTGTGAATATATACATACACCATATGTATAGTGGATGCACATCCTTTTGTTTCAGATTTTCACTATATCTATGTAAATCTATGTAGGCATGGCATCCTTTCCCTATGTTGGAATAAATCGTAGTTATGCTTTCAGGGAATAGAAATTTTATTCTTGGAAATATTTCCCATTATTTGAATGAGCAATAACTTCCTTTAATGCTCCAGGTATGCTGTTTTAGGCAAGTAAGTGCCTCCAGGAGTTTCATCTAGACTTGTGATGGCGAACCTATGGCATGTGTGCCTGAAGTGTGCCTGAAGTGCAGCTATGTTGCCTGGCATGCGCAGCGTTGCCCATTTCTTTTCTGAGTTTCTGGCACACATGCGCCTGTGACCATTAATCTTTGATGGTCTTTGTCCATGTGGCAGTGCCGGGGAAGAGATGGTCTTCCATTTTCTAGTGTGAGCATGCACACCAGCCAGCTGATTGGCGCATGGGCATGCCCGGCAGTAACAGGAAAATTTGCTGGCTGGCACACATGTGCACACTGGAAACCAGATGTACCTTATCTGGCACACTCCTCTTCCTGGTCATGGCCCTGACAAGTATGAAGAGCTTCCCTTTTCGGCATTTGGTGCTGCATGCGCGTGCTCCCTTTTCGGCACTTGGTGCTGAAAAGGTTTACCATCACTGATCTAGGCAATGGTTTCAATTAAGTGACCATTTTTGTTCTTTCCGTTTAAGATTCATATTTTCATTTTAATATGTTTCCTTCTTATTCTCAGAACAGAAGGAAAAGTCTCATGGCAAATGGGATGACCAACTTCTAATTACATTTTTTTCAATCTTTTTCAATTGAAAAAGCACAGAATGATAAAAGCACAGAACATTGCTTATTAACTTATATTAGGCCTGAAATGTTTACCAATTGGATGTTTCCAATGCAATAATTTATATGGATTATTAGAATCTCAATAAGTTCTTACAAGTCACCATTTTTAAGGTCTTTGAAGAGACAAGAAACAATTCTCTTTACAACTTCAGCGTAAATATCATAAAAACAGAAAGGGCAGGAATATCTTGAAATGCCACAAATTAATTTAAAATTGAAATGGATTTTATAACAAGTAGTGTAAAACAAAAAGGAGCTGCCCACTGCAGGAGATGGTCTATGGAGCATGTCACACCTATTTAAACCATTTTTTGAAGTCTGTTAAAGCTACGGTTATGTTAGACATTTCTTTGACAATCTTTTGAACCATTCCCATTCAAAAATAATTATTTTCTAAAGTTTTCCAACTGTCCAAATACTTATCTCCATTTCAAAAATTCATTACTACTGATCCCAAAATTGTTAAGCATGAGTGTGCATTTTTAAAAAATACAATGTTAAAGCACATTTGGTGACTTCAAACTTTAACAAAAACTATTTCAATGCACTTCTCTAAGCTGTAAGGATGAATTTTTATACACAAGTAATGGCTCAGTTAAGATTAAGTAGTATACATACTTATACACTGCATATACTTTGAAGTGTCTGCCTAAAGTTATGATATCAGAACAAGTGCAAGAGATTGATCATCTTTGACTATTTAGAGTAGCTATTATCTAGTAATATTTATGAAACACACTTAGTGAAGTATAGATTTGAAAAGATCTAATCAAAATAATCATCTGTTCTAGGCATTCAATAGGAGGGATGCAAATTGTTAGCTAAAATGTCATGCTTCGATGGGCATAAAAACTGCATAAACAGAGTATAATGGCCTCTAATAATAAAGCATTATAATTATTCCTTATAGCTGACACAACAAATATTTGTGTTCTTGGGGAAGAGGATGGCCACAAAATAAATCCAGGTTATATTCCAGAAAATCAATATTACAATATTTTCACACACACACACATAAATACCTTGTTTAGAAAATGTATAAAAATCTCAAATCAAGAAGAATGTAAAAGTTTCAATCACAGCAAGATTACAGTCATTGCAATCACTGTCAAATCAGTGGCAAGCATTAACAAATCCATCTTCAGTACAACGCCCTTAGCACTCTATATACAATGTAATTTAGGAAGCGCACCAATTGCCTGAGCAAGGGGTCTCGTTTATCTAGACATCTATTTGTTCAGACAAAGAAAGTGGGGTAAAATTTTCCTTCTCACATAGATTTGCTTGAATGCCTTTGAAAGAAACTCAATTAACCTTTTTTGCTTTAAATATATTCTCTCACAACCCCCTGCTTTTATTCAGCAGCTGGAAATTCTTATTCAATACCATAGAATAACTTTAGGGCAGGAAGGAAGATGAAACACTGATCAGAGGAGAATATATTTTTCTGAGTTTTAAGTCTAGCAAATGTATTTTTTTTTAAATCATGGAGGTGGGGTACTGTTATCAGATGGAGACTGATATTATTGGTGCTGCATTCTTGTACTAGTTTGATCACATTCTGCAGCTACTAGGGCTATATCTGGCAAAGTATCCTAAGAATTTACTCATGAGTTTCTTTGGGGATTAAATGGACCACAAGCAACTTTATAGGTACTTGGATAAAATGATTGTACAACAAAAAGCAAGGTCCTTCCTATTGAGATCTTAATTTAGTGGGAGCCCTTTTTAGAGGATGTGGGTCCTTAGCATGTCCAGAACACTGAAACAATATCGAATACTTTCAGAACTTCAAGAAAAAAAATATTTATAGTTCATTTGTTTTGGAAAGAGTATGACTGATATGGGTTTAGCCCAGGTGAATGCTGCTGAAAGACATTCTTTATATTTAAAATAAAAAGATTCAAATACATATAACCTACTTCTACCTAAACTACATCTTGAACTGAGAGAAGTACAAGAAAGATACAAACAGAAGATATCTTTGTCTCTTAAATGCAGGGACTAATTTTATTCACAATTAAAGCAGATGAAAGGATTGTGTGTGAAGTTCCCCTCATACATCACTTGCTATTTGGCTAATAGTCACACAGATGTCAAGAGATGATATAGCTTCCCACCCCTTCACATACTCTTGGTCAGTTCAAAACTAAAGTATCTGTAAACATTCAGAACTCTAGGTATGAGAACTTTATCCAAGCTTTGGGAAAATAAAGGACGAGAAAGCAATCTGTTTTCAATTAAATGAAATGAAAAAAACACGTGAATTTTCTTTTAAACATATAGCACTAATTTCTCAACCTCAGAAGTGAAGTTTTATGATAGGATTCTCCCCAAACCTATTTGCAGCTCTATGTAATATTTCTCCTCTTACTTATTTGCATTTAATTGTGTATAAATTAATCAGAAAATAAATTAGTTTCAGATCATTTACATTTAAAAAGAGGATCTCGGAAGCATTAAGATGAATCGTTGGTTTTGAGAAGAGTATTTTTTTAAAAAACAAAACAAAACACACCACACAATTAGTCTGCTTTTTCACAGCAGGTTTTTTTCATCTCTAAATTCTTTCAATGCCTGCTGATCCTCATCTGCTCACTCTCCTCCCTACAAGTCCAGCCAACCAACCAGCCAGCCAGCTCTATAACCATTAATTAGCAGGCCAGATGAAAGGAGGAGAAAATTGTGGACCTAGTGGGCAGGAGACAAAAAAATAAATAAATAACACCACCACTCATTTCTTTTCATTTACTTTCATTTCTTTTCATTTACTTCCCTGAGGCAGCCATTTTCTTTTTCTTGACTTTAGCTGGAGAATACTTATGCATTAATTAGCAAAGGTCAGGAAGTAGAAAATTAAAAAGGGAGAAGGGAACAGTTATTCTCCTTCCCTCTCTGATCCTCTTGCTCCTTCATCTCCTATCTATCCAAGCTCCATATTTTCCTATTTCTTCTAACTGAGCCATAAGTTTTATATCTGCATAAGCATGTATTACCTCCACTGTTACCACTTGCTATGACTGTAATCCTAAGGCTGGGTATGGTTTCTATAAAATTAGCATGGCCAGGGTTTTTTTTTTAAGATCTGGTAAAATGATTATATTTAAATTGGAACCACTGAGGATATAAAACATTTAGAAAACTGCTAGCATGAACGTGCTTTCTGAATTACACAACACCTACAAATTTTTGTTTTTATTACATAACTACTGGTAAAAGGAACCAGTCTAGTGCAGGGCTGTCAAACTCACGGGCTGCAGGCCAGACGCATCATGTGCTGCCCACACCCAGTTTAGCGAAGGGAAAAACAGTTGTGATACATCACATGATGCTGCTGTGACAATGTGAGTTTGACACCCCTGGTCTAGTGAATACTTTAATTAAAGGCTTTGTATTCAAACTTTTCTCCCTCCTCGTGATCCTGTTTATTTATGAAGTAAATTGTTGGCAAATTGTTATATGATGGATATATGTGTTATATGTTATTGTTATTTGTGGCTGTTATGTCATGACAAGAAAAATACCGCTATATATTCAGAACACCAGAACATTCAGAACAAGGTAAGAACTTAAAATTCTCCTAACTAGATATAGCTGAATGGGTGCATGTTAAGACTGCATTAACCAATATGCCAACAAATCAGAAAGGACTTCTGTGGCTCTGTTGGTGGGCCAGGTCTTCAAAGAGTTGATGCAGTATAGTATTATAGAATTCCTTTCAATTCTTAGCTAATCAATGAGACAGAGAGAGAGAGAGAGAGAGAGAGAGAGAAGGAGGGAGGGAGGGAGGAAAGGAGGGAGGGAGGGAGAGGGAGAGAAGAGCAAGAAAAGGGTGATCTTGCTATTCCCAACTTCCACTCTGTGCTGTTCAGTGTTGGTTTTCTGACAGTAACAGAAAAAATAAATAAATGGATTGAGTTGTCTGTTACTTGTACACTGTCAAGGCCTTGACAAGAATGTTGCACAAGTAAAGTTCTAGTTCATCAGAAATGTATGATTAACACCCCCTACCTCAGTACATAGGCAGCTGAGGGTCACAGTAAAGGCAGGTTCAGCACATGCAACACATTCACTTGTTGCACACTTCCACACCATGCCACTAAAACACAAAAGCAAAAAACCCCCACTGATTTTCAGTGAAAAATTATAGCTAAAAAATTGAACATTATTTTTCCCTACTGTGCTCTCCCAAAAGATCCACATTAACCTTTTTAAGCTCTTTAATGCACAAACACTTAGCTGTATCTTTAACCCCACTCTCAAAGTTGAAAAGGGAAGGAAGGGAGTTTATGTATAGCAATACTAAATCCCAACCAAAAAACAACACCTCTTTTCACCACCACATCTGTGATATTCTCTGCTCCAAACACCTTCTCTTATACTCACTCCATTCCTTGCTGTTTAAGCAGGAAACACATGACAGAACCTTAGGATGAGAGTGTAATTGTCATCACATGTAGTTGCTGCTATATATTTTTCAAGAATGAAACATTTTCTCCATATTGTGTTCAGAGTGGCATGTTTTACATGTGTTGGGTTATTTGCATATATTCATCAATATCCGGACTGCTATACAAGTGAGAACCAATGATATCTCTCCTATACTGAACCTCAAATTATGGCATGCCAAAATGTAATATATCTGCATCTCTACAAAGAACAATAAATCCTGCCCTGTATTACCTGAGGGAAGGCAAAAAGTACGCTGAGCCAAAAAAATTCTACTATGTCTCTACAATGTGGTGCACAGAACATTCGACAACACCATGACATAAAAAATTGTGCTAATGTTTCTTGAGAATGAATGAGATTATAAAAACCCTAAACCCCAGGACCTCTGCTTTCAAATTCTGATGAATACATGTTTCATGTAGTTTTTCTTTCATGTACAGTGAAAAGTTTCAAAATACACTTTCCTCCATTGAGAAGATTCATAAGAAAGTTTGACATCACATAGTTCATTAGCCTATTTTTATTTGCTCTATTTGAAGTATTCCAAATAGTACTGCCTATATAACCTTCAAGTATCCTTATTTGTGGCTCACAGCAAAACTATGGATAAGTCAATCCATTACTTAAGATCCGTTCACCCTTCTGGCTGCTGGCTACAAAGTCATCCCAGCACAGAGAATGAATGTCTATTTGTCACTAAGATGATCAGAAATCAACTAACAACATTTCAAGACTAAATCACCTTTTTTGGTTATGTTCTGTCTAGGTTCTAATATTAATCTGTGACAATTAAAAGTATCTGCTGTTAAAGAAAACTGCATTTAAAAATAATTTAAATTTAATCTGCATTTAAATGCATATTTGAAGAAATACAATTAATCTTTTTGTTCAAAAAATATTGGAGGTTTACTTTCCCTAATATGATTGCTTGGCATATTATGTATCTATCATCAAGTCAGGTTGAGTCTTAGCAATTTCCCCAGCCTTATCTTACAGGCCTTCCAATATTCACCTATCACTGCTGTATTTCATTCCATGTACCTTGTTGCTTTCATCTTCTTCTCCTGTTTCCTTTTATGTTTTCTAGTGTGATAGACTTGTAAAAAGAGCTAAATTTTATCCTGTATGTGTGAAGTATGATAATTTGAACCTAGTCATTTGCACTTTGAGTGAAAATTGTGGGTTGATTTATTCAATTATCCATTTGTTTGTTTTCTTTGCTATCCCTGTTATTCTGAGGAGTCTTCTCCAACACTAGAATTCAAAATCCTCAATAATTCTCTTTATCCTGCTTTTTCAAAGGTCAACGTTTGCTTCCACAAAGTGTCACAGGAAAAACCATTTCTTGCATTATTCTGATCACTGTACAGATCGACATCCTAGCATCTGGGATATTCACTGCTATTCTATCAAATGGCAGTATGTTCTTTCAATATACACATATCTAAATTCAAAGGTTGTCAACTAAGCAGCACACAGCAATATTTGACAATATGTGATCAGCTACAGACAACAGTATGCCAAGATTCATCCCAGTCCGGGAAATATGTATGAACCCCTTTATAAGTACAGAAATTCCTCAAGCATGTTGCTAGGAATAAGCCTGGAAAACATGAGTAGTGTCAAATTCTTGACTGAGTTATGCTGCCCTTACTAAACACAGTAGTTCTATAAAAACATTATTTAGAAATCATATTAAAGAGAATAAAGCACTTACAGCTTCCAAATTTTAATGGACAAGCATGGGCATCCATGGGAAAGTCTTCAAGTTGCATGGGGCATTCTGCAGATATGGTTAATCTAACAGGAAGAGAGACAGAATTCAAGTATTTTCATCTGATTCAGAAATCAAAATCTTTGTTTCAAGTAAACAGTGTCAGGCTGTTTTGAATTTTTATTTTGATAGTTAAATGACTTCTAGGCTACAGAAACACTGAACATTTATCAATAACATTTTCTCAGACTGTATAATTAACAGGGTTTTTTGCTGTAGCAAAACCTTGATCCAGCAGATATCAATGAAATGGATTTTGGATTCAACAGACAAAAAATTTGTATTTGTACTAAGGTAAAGGTAAAGATTTCCCTGTCCAGTCTTGTCCAGTCTCCTGGATGCAGTGCAGTGCTCACCTCTGTTTCTTGGCAGAGAGAGCCTGTGCTGTCTGAAGGCATTTTCCATGGTCATGTGACCAGCATAGCTATATACCAAAGGTGCACAAAATGCTGTTACCTCCCCACCTAAATGGTACCTATCAATCTACTACACTTTCATGCTTTTGAACTGTTAGATGAGTAGGAACTGGTACAAGGAATGGGAGCTCACCCCATTGCATGGTGCTCAAGGCTTGAACCAGAGCTATCAGCTTTCCAGCTGATAAGTTCAGTGTCTTTAACCACTGAGCCGTTGTACCCAGTATTTATCGTATTTTATATAATTTGCATAATGACAGTGCCATGGATAATATTCTCTCCAACTTCAGGGATAATTGGGAATAACAGCCATAGCACTTAGACTTATATGCAGCTTCACAGTGTTTTACAGCCCTCAGAGCTAGCATATTGTCCCCAACAATCTGGGTCCTCATTTTACCGACTTCGGAAGAATGGAAGGATGAGTCAACCTTGAGCCTGGTGAAATTCTAATGCCAAACTGCTGGCATACAGCAGTCAGCAGAAGTAGCCTGCAGTACAGTATTTTAACTACTGCGCCACTACGGCTCTAATGGATAACTTCTGATCCCAAGTGATCAATTAAATTGAGATTTCACTGAATTTTAATGTTTAGTGCTAACAATTTAGGCAGACAAAGAAGGAATTATATTTTTAAATCTCAGTAAATGCTTGGTAATCTTAACAGTAGTCCTGGCAATCTTCCTTATCTATCACACTTCAGAGCTAGGCCCACATCAAATGAGGTGTAGGAAATGTTAAATGGAATTCAAAGACCACAGAGACTCCTTTAAGACTTCCATACTACATCAAACACATCAAGCACAAGCAAATAATCAAGTAATGTGACCAGGATCTTTATCATTGGAGGCCAGCATCAGGTAGATAATTATTTCTTAAAGAAGATTTCAAAGTGGTGAACTGCAGTGGGCTACAGGAAATTGCAATTCATATTCGTGCTGGATAATGATGGGTGGAGAAACAATTGGCCATCTAATTTAGTCTTCTAAGGTCTGTAAAGGTAAGGGTAAAGGTTCCCCTCGTACATACATGCTACTCGTTCCCAACTCTAGGGAGCGGTGCTCATCTCCGTTTCAAAGCCGAAGAACCAGTGCTGTCCGAAGATGTCTCCGTGGTCATGTGGCCGGCATGACTAAACACCAAAGGCACATGGAACGCTGTTACCTTCCCACCAAAGGTGGTCCCTATTTTTCTACTTGCATGCTTTCAAACTGCTAGGTTGGCAGAAGCTGGGACAAGTAACAGGTGCTCACACCATTACGTGGCACTAGGGATTCGAACCGCTGAACTGCCGACCTTTCGATCTACAAACTCAGCATTTTAGCCACTAAGGCACCACATCCCTTTTTCTCCAGAGTGCTGTCCTTTTCTTTAATACAGTGAGCATACTTGCACAGTGGAGCTCATAATGTTACTACAATGAGTCCTATATAAGCTTATATATTTCAGCTGATTGATACCTTATCTTTAGGAATACAGGTAATACTCTAATTACAACCATTTCTTTAGTGATTGTTTGAAGCTGAAAAAATTGACTTATCATGTTTCTCCGAAAATAAGACTGGATCTTATATTAATTTTTGCTCCAAAAGGGCTTATTTTCTGGTTAGGTCTTATTTTGGGGAAAATACAATACTAAATGCACCCATCTGGCTGACAATCTTAACTGGGGCTTATTTGGGGTGGGGTTGGCCTTATATTATCAGCATCCTGAAAAATCATACTAGGACTTATTTTCCGGTTGGGTCTTATTTTCAGGGAAACAGGGTAATTTTCATTTCATTTATGACTGTTGTAGCATCCCAGTGGTCACATGATCAAAATCCAGACACTTGGCAATTGGTTCATATTTATGACGGGTGCAGTGTCCTGGGGCCATGTCATTTACCTTTTGTGACTTTCTGACAAACAAAGTCAATGGGAAAGGCAGATTCACTTAACAGCTGTGTTAATTTTATATAAGACTCAGTGGTGCAGTGGTTATAGTATAGTACTGCAGGCTACTTCTGTTGACTGCCAGCTGCCTGCAATTTCTCAGATCTCACCAGGCTCAAGATTGACTCAGCCTTCAATCCTTCCAAGGTGGGTAAAATGAGGACTCAGATTGTTGAGGGCAATATGCTGACTCTGTAAACCACTTAGAGAGGGCTGTAAAACACTGTGAAATGGTATATAAGTCTAAATGCTATTGCTATTGCTATTAACTTAACAAGTGCAGTGATTCATTTAATAACTGTGGCATGAAAGGTCGTGAAATGGAGCAGAATTTACTGTCTCACTTAACAACAAAAATTTGGGCCTCAATTGTGGACTACCTGTAATACTACTGCAGAAGTATGCATTATAATGGGTAATATGTACGTTTACAATGTATGGTTGCCTACATTGTATATAGTTGCATATACCATACATATCAGAATATGATATGTTCCATGATCCAAAGACACCAGGAAGATGGGTTCTGTTACTATTATTCAGACATGTTATGCTGATATTTATTTATTTTCCTTTTACCAATTACTTTTTGTGGAAAGAAGCAGGGGTGTTATCCAGCAGGTTCTGGCAGGTTCTGGAGAACTGGTAGTGGAAACTTTGAGTAGTTCAGAGAATGACAAATACCAGCTCAAGAATGGGGAGGGAATGGGGATTTTGCAGTATCCTTCCCCTGGAGTGGAGTAGGAATGGAAATTTTGCAGTATCCTTCCCCTGCCACGCCCATTAAGCTACGACCACCAAGCCACGACCACAGAACTAGTAGTAAAAAAAATTGAATTCCACCACTGTAAAGAAGCAAAGATGGGTGAAATGGTGTAAGAAGTGGGAAGATGCCAAATGCAAGATGAGGTTACCCATTGGCATCCTCCCAACGCCCGGTGCGCTCCTACAGAGTTGGCCTCCTCAGGTTGCTGTCAGCCAGGCAATGTCAGCTGGCAGCCCCCAGGAGGAGACCTTTCTCTGTGGGTGCACCGACCCTTTGGAACGAACTGCCCCCAGAGCTCCAGACGGCTCCTGACCTCCGCTTCTTCTGCCGTAACTTGAAGACATGGTTATTTCAAAGAGCGGGCCTGGACTGACTATTAATTTTATGGTGATTTTATTGATGTCCTAAATTTTTATATTGTTACTCATTTTGAATTGTTGATTTAATTGTTTTTTAACTTTTTTATTGTATGTTTTTAGAGTGTGAGCTGCCCTGAGTCCCTTGGGAGAAGGGCGGCATATAAATTCAATAAATTCAATAAAATTCAATAAAATAAATAAATTTGCTGAGCACTTAGTTGTGCTCGAGACTGTAAGCCGTCCTGAGTCTCTGGAGAAGGGCGGGATATAAATAGAAATTTTTTTAAAAAATTCTAATTCTAATTCTAATAAAATTCTCGTTTTGAGATCCTGCAGTTGCCAAGAACTTCAACTCCTTTTTATATATATTTGCTATTTAGCAAAGAAGATGAGCTCTCTTGATTTTATTGGGATCTGACTGAACCCTGGAGTAAAGTCCCTAATTACATCACTTCTCATGCTACTACTGTCAAACTGATATGCTAGATTCACTTTGCTATCAATCATTGCTTAATAAGAAGATCATAGAGACAGATAGTGCAGGTATTCATTTACCACTCAACCCAAATGGGAAATACAAATGATCTGTGCATCACTTCATTACTTCGTGAGAAAATTCTTCAGGATCCACCATCTGCTAACTACCACTGAATCTCTTGTGATATCTCAATCTGAGTTCTGGGCAGCAGATGGCTCCCCTGGATCCTGAACAGTGGCTCTCTACCGCTGAACAATCTTTGACGGATTTTCAATCAGAGGAACTGTCACTCACTTCTGCTCTGGAACTAGATGGAGAATTGTGTGTGCTCTTGAGTCAAGGCCTTTCTGAAAACCACTTAATAGGTTTCAGAGTGGTGGCTTTGGCCTCAGGAGGGAATACAAGACCTCGGGATATTTGATCAGAGCAGAAAATCACCTTTATTTTGGATTCCATTCCCTCAATTAGTTTAAAAATTGAGTCTCATGAGAAGATGGCAGAAAGAATGTTTCTGCTACTACTGACTTCTTAAAGAAAACAGTTTTTCCAGGCTGGCTATACACTACCTTTAGAATTAGGTACAGCCGGCTTATAAATATTAGTTTCTGAGAAGTAGCAAGTGATGTTATTATCCTCAGGCTTGCTTGTCAACTTTCTAAAGGGATCTATCTAATTCAGTGGTTCTCAACCTTCCTAATGCCGCGACCCTTTAATACAGTTCCTCATGTTGTGGTGACTCCCAACCATAAAATTATTTTCGTTGCTACTTCATAACTGTAATTTTGCTACTATTATGAATCGTAATGTCAGGTGTTTCCTCGACCTTTCTCACAAGCGCAATGTCACATCTAACGAAAATTAGAGTCTACAGCGCCTACTTGGAAATAGGATGTATTAGACTTGCCTGGAGACGGATAGAGGAGCGGTGTCTCGGTTCCTAAGACCATCAGAAATATGTTTTCCGATGGTCTTAGGCAACCCCTGTGAAAGGGTCGTTCGACCTCCAAAAGAGTCATGACCCACAGGTTGAGAACCACTGAGCTAGATTAAAAATTATTTCATTTCACACCATACAACTCCTCCATAATCACTGAAAATGGTGTGATGAGTGTGGTGTGTGGTGAAGTGTCAGGTAGAGGTCTAAATTCGCGGTTTTCCCCAATATTTTAAGAACCAAAATTTTTAAATAAAATTTACCGGTACTTACATTGCACTGTTGTTCATGCATTGGCCTGGATCCCAATTTCTTTCCTTTAAGCTAATATTTTTACAGTTTGAGGAATGTTCTGCATGCCAGAACTCCAACAGAAATGATTGGGTGCTGGAATCATTGACGTCTAATGGTTGAGAATGTTGTATGCAGTATACTTGTGATTGTTAACATCAAGTGTTCCTGTTAAATACTGGACTATGACATGGCTTGTGGTTAGAAATGGATTCGTCTACCTTATGACATTTTGTTATTTTAAAAAATTCTTCAGAAGCTATGTGGGCCTCTAGTATGCTAGTCTAGGACAAGTGTACATATATAGACAAATGTTAACAGGTCCTCTTGAGAGGAAGGAGGGAAGGAAGGAAGGGAGGGAGGGAGGGAGGGAGGGAGAAGGAAAGAAGGAAGGAAGGAAGGAAGGACGGAAGGAAGGAAGGAAGGAAGGAAGGAAGGAAGGACGGAAGGACCAT
>JANHFM010005735.1:51663-63205 GCA_032468115.1 Grayia smithii | reverse complement strand
TTCTCATTAGGTGGCCAAAATATTTGAGTTTTATCTTCAGGATCTGGCCTTCTAAAGAGCAGTCAGGGTTGATCTCCAATAGCACTGGCCGGTTTGTTCACCTTGCAGTCCAAGGGACTCGCAGGAGTCTTCTCCAGCACCACAGTTCAAAGGCCTCAATTCTTTGGCTCTCAGCTTTTCTTATGGTCCAACTTTCACAGCCATACATTGCAACTGAGAAAACCATAGCTTTGATGATACGCACTTTTGTAAGTATAGATGCAATATAATCGGGGGCCAGAATCAAGACTAATCTAAAGCCATTGCTTCTATTGGACCTGTTCTAATCTGAATGAAATCATAGTTTGAAGAATATTTTTAATTAGCGAGAGAACTCCTTATGGTGGTGATTAAAACTGAAAAAACAGGAAGAGAGGAATTTGCTATAGGAAGGGAAAAAAGGAACATGTAGCTGACTCTAAACGTGGATGAATCAACAGAGAAAGGGATTTGTTCAGAAACTGAATTCAAGAAATGCAATCTTATTGCATATGCTACATGCAGATTTGCAGGAAAGGATTCTTCAGCATTGTCAAAATCTCATTTACCTATAATCTCTGATTGCAAAGAATTGAATTGCTTTGCTAGGCTCAAATATCAAACTAATACGGGAATCTTCTATTCTCCTTTCTTTACACCAGGACTTAGAGAAGGCTGGAGTCTGTGCTTATGTATGCAAGGCTGAACCACGGTTTAGGATTACCAACGAAGATACTGAGGGGGGAAAAAAAGAGTGCAGGCCAGGATCTGCAAAATCGAGCTAAGGCTCCACATAAAGGCACTTAAAAATGTGGCTACCTCATTTTAATTCTCAGTCAAGTTTCTGACATTTGCCTCCTTAATCTGAAATAGCTACTGCCTTAAGCCCAAAATTTTTTCCACCTTCCTCCAGACATCCATCAAAGACTTTGAAAACATCTCGGAGCAGAAAGCTTGCCTGAACAGAGGAAAAAGTTTTATAGTATCACTTTTTTTCAAAACAGGATTTTTTCCCCCAGAAAAGTGTCTTAAAGAACCCATTTACCATCAATGACAAGCCAGCTGATTTATCAGCTATCAAAAAATCCCGAGAAGCCTCCAGTCTACGAGAGACCACATTTCCTAGCAAGTTAAGATGGTTGCCAATTTGTCAGCCTGTCATTTCTTTTTACACCAATCCCAGAGACAAAGACCCTAGTTCCTCAAGGGAGGAAAAAGTTATAAAGAAGTTGAAAGTCTCTCCTTCATCCGATTCTTTGCAGAGGCGCTTGCCTTGCTAAGTACCTGCAAAAGTCAAGACCAGACACAATCCAAATACACAGAAAAGCTGGGCTTCAGCTCCAGCTATAGCTATTATCTGAAAATTGTTACTCACCTCTAGTGTGGTCAATACAATCTTCTCAACTGAAGAAAAATAAGCCTCCCACAAGAACTGTGTCTGCTGTCTAAGTGCTAGGATTTTATCCTGATGGATAGACCTGATTGTAGAAGGGATCTGTAATACAACGTAGAAACAAATAAGGCATTCGAAAACATGACAACCTGGGAACATTAAGACACGAGGGGCCTTTCCAGACAATCTGTTTATAGCTCAATCGGTTTAGATTTTATACATTTCGTCTATAATGCATTTGGCTCTCATCTACAGCACGCAATCCACACTGTCAGGCCAATACCAGCCGTGATACCAATAATTGGAAGTTGAATTATATGGGCTATTAATGGTGTGTCTTTGTCTCACTTCTGACTGGAGAAGCCCACACTTCTTACATTTGTGATAGTTCTTGACTTACAACCATTTGTTTAGCGATGGTTGTTTAGTGTTTTAGCCGCACCAAAAAAAGTGACGTAAATTATGAGTTTTTCACACTTAGGATTGTTGTAGCATCCCCCTGGTCATATGATTAAAATTTGGACATTGGGCAACTGGCATGTAATTATGACGATGGCAGTGTCTCAGAGTCATGTGATCAACTTTTGCAGCCTTCTGACAAGCAAAGTCAATGGGAAGCCAGATTCACTTAAGAACCGTGTTACTAATGTAAGAATTAGATAGATAGAATTCTTTATTGGCCAAGTGTGATTGGACACCCAAGGAGTTTGTCTTGGTGCATACTCTCTCAGTGTACATAAAAGAAAAGATACATTCGGCATGAATCATAAGGTACAATACTTAATGATAGTCATAGGGAACCAATAAGCAATAAGGCCAAGCATTATTTCAGGGTTCAAAAAAAATATAAGACAGGGTCTTATTTTCGGGAAAACATGGTACTACTAGCTGAAAAGTCACAGGACAAGCCAGGTGTAATGAAAATATGCTTACCTTTTCAAATTATCTAGAACTTATCAAATGATCTTTATTATAACATTATTCCTTTAAACTATGATTTCCACTAACTAGTGAAAAAAAGGATTTATTTTAAAATTAAAAGCTCTTGAATATATTTCTTATTAAAACATAAATTTCTACTAAGATTCTTCAGATTATAAAGCCCACTCAAGATCCTCCTGCTAAAAAAACAATGACAGCAAAAGTAGGAATGCTTTAAAGATTGACATTTTCTTTTCTATCACACAATTAAAGTATTCTCTGAGGGGTTTGTGACAAGTATCAATGTAGAGAAAAATGAAAAGTACCTGAAAGGAAAGGAGACAAGGAAGAGGGGGAAGAGGAAATTGTTTAAAGCAATTAGAACAGATTGGTTATTTCACAGCCCTCGGGCCACATCCAGTCCTGTCCGGCCCACAGGAGGTTAATCAGAGATTAGAAATCAGTATAAATAAGAATGTACCATGCACGCAATGCAACTGCATTGCTTTTATTTTGAAGGTGACTGCTACTTTTTTCCAATATGTGCACACCTACCTTCACTATAATGCATTGGTCCTATTGGTTTGGCCCTCCACAACAGCCCCAGTTTCACAAGTGACCCCTAGGGAAAATTAACTGCACATCCTTAACATAGAACATTTTATGTTAACTTATAGAAGGGTCCCATACATATCTAATTAGAAATATATCACAGTATTAGAATTTTTTGCAACATTCCTTTCAGATAGATCAAAGTGACCTCATAATTTAAGTGTGTACAGGTAGTCCTCAACTTACAACCACGATTGAGCCCAAAATTTGTTAGGGCTAGGTGAGAAATTTGTTAAGTGAGTTTTGCCCCATTTTATGACTTTTTTTATCACATTGATAACTGAATCACTGCAATTGTTATATTAGTAACAGCGTTGTTAAGTGAATCTGGTTTCCCCATTGACTTTGCAAGAAGGTTGCAAAGGTCGATCACATGACCCCCATGATACAGCAACCATCATAAATGTGAGTCAGATGTCAAGCATCCAAATATAAATCACATGACCATAGGGATGTAGCAATGGTCAGAAGTGTGAAAAATGGTCATAAGTCATTTTTTTTAGTGCTGTTGTAACTTCAAACAGTCACTGAATGAATTGTCGTAAGTTGAGGACTACCTGTATTGACTACTAACATCATTTGTTTAAGGCTTATTTCTTTTAATTATTGAGAAAGGCAATGGCAAATCACTTCTGGAAAACTTTGCCAAGAAAACTGCAGAGACTTATTCAGGCAATTTCTGAGAATCCAAAATGACTGAACAAAAAAAAAGAAAAAAGAAAAATTAGTGCTCACTGCACAACATCACAACTTCCTTCCCTCAACCTGACATTTGGCAACACTTTTCCATCCAGATAATTTATATGGTAGCACTGACTTCTGTAATTCCAATGCAGTAAAATACTGGAATGCATACCTAAGGTGTCTTAACCAGAAATCAGTGAGTATCTACATTACCATCCCACAAATCATTCACTTTTACACCTCTGCTAGGCAAAACTCAAGCAAAATTCACTGTTCTATACATAAAACACTAATTCTCATCGTCATTAAGCCTTTGTCTTCTTACAATTTCCATGCCTTCTAGCCAGACTTTGTCCTATCCCGAATGGAATAATATTAATTCTGGAGAAGTGGATAGAAATGCCCTCAACAGAAAGAATGAATGCAAAAGGAAGTTGTTCCATTGGTATTTCTTTGGTATCCTTATTATAGTGATTTATTCCATCTCTGTCCCATACTGTTTTCGTAATCATTAGAGTAATACATTGAGAGAACAGAAGAGAGAGAAACTGGGCCAGATGTAACTGCATCAAATGCTTGGAAACCACCAGAGATCACCACCAGAAGAACAGAAAGTGCATTTATAAGCAACTGTCACTGGTAGGCAACAAGTGAAGGATAAGCTACTAAAACATCTACTAACAAAACTTGTAACAATTTGCTGAATAAGTAGAGTGACCATATAAATATTTTAAATGAATAAAAAACAAAAAAAATGTGATACATATATTCAGAGAACATGCATCTTTTGATAATGTGTCAATTTCCTTTCTGGACAGGAGGGAAGTTGGAGAGAAAGCAAATGAGCAGGTCATACTATTCTGTTTGCTGTGACTTCCAAAATACAGACTATCTACTAATTAACTAACATTCTGTTTCTAATAGCTACCATGAGCTAAATACATCAAACAATGTTGGAGTAGCAATACTAATATGTATTTTATTTGACATCACATAGTTATATCAATTACAGTATATCTGACTTGCTTTCAGAATATGCCCATCTTACTGCTGTTTTACAGTTGAGAAAAACAGTAAATAGTTTGTCCCAAATATATATATATATTGTCTCTCTGCCATTGAGGGCCATAAACTATATTAGGATATTTCCCCTTTGGTCTTTTTTTATTTTTAAAGAAGTCTTGGTTTTTATTTATTTTAAAATAAAAACAAAACTTTGAAATGCTGCCGTTTGGCAAAGATTTACTAAACCATACTTTTAGAAAGTCATTTAGCGAATACTTACCCAAAATGACTGACTAAATCCATGGAAATACAAAGAAGAAAGCAGTTTTTGATCATGATAGAATCAGGAAGCATCCCATTGTCCATTCCCAGTGAAATTGTTAATAGAATTGGCTGACTTTGTTGGAGTGTGCCTTTATCACCTTTGTTCTGGAGCTGTATGAAATAAGAGTGGCACACTGTAAATGCTTAGTTCAATGCAATTAATATGCTAAATTTCAAACAATACATACTACAGCATTTATCTAATCAATCAAGGTTCTATTCAAGATACCTGGATGACTAAACCAGACCAAGATGATGTAAGTCTCATCCTATTTGAAAAATCCATATATTAATTAAATCACCTGGTCTGCCAGAATCCCAAATACAATTGGATCTTTGGGGCTACAGCTTGTTACTCTACCTAGATGACTATCCACACATACAATATAAAAGTTATTTCTTATTCACATCAATCAGATAAATAAGAAATACACCCTTTTCTGACTGGAACATCAATTTCTACAGAATGGCTGTTTAATCCATCTTACGTCTCTTTCTTTCTGTATGGATGCTGTGTGTGTGTGTGCATACACTAAATAAAAATCATTCTTTTGTCTTTCTTATTTTCTCAGTTTTAGAAAGGTGGCTCATCTATCCTGAAATTCAGGATGCCAACATACAGTGCTGTCTTAAATAAAACAAAGGCCATACTGGTATTTGCTTTAGCAATGTATTACATAGGAAGGGCGGGGAAAGGAGAAAAGGACAATACCTGATCCCAAAATTGAGTGGCATTGCTTCTGTACTTGTTTGATCCATAAGGGGCAGACTAATTGTAACTGGGTTGCTCAGAAACATCTTAATGGTTCCAGAATTGTCATAGGTTGCTGGAGATACTATGTACTGAATGCCAGGGTTGTGTGCGCGAAGGCTTTTTTTTTTTTTAAGTGATGTGGCAGCCATCAATCTCTGGAAATCATCAAGTGACAACGAAGATTGATGGAAGGACTCGGCCTCGCTTAAAATTAAAACAAAACGCTTTTTCGAACAGGTTTACTTGTCGGAGACGTTGCCTCGCTTAGAAACGATCTCCAGTTCTGTGCCGCCTTCACGCTCTGGAATCGTGGATAGGCGCCTTCATACACACACCCACACATACACACCCGCGCTCTGCTTCGCGGGCACCCCCTTTCCCCCTCCTCCCTTCACCCCCTCCTTCGGCCAGAGGAAGAAGGCTTTGCAGAACCGCAGCCTTCCTAGCCTTCTTCCCTAGCCCTCCCCGCGTCCTAAAATTCACTTACCCGCCTCTCGCCAGAGCCCTGGCTGATCCCCACCTCGGGCTATGCTCTCAAAATCTCTCCAACCCCCTCCCCCCCTTCCCATAGGAACGCACCTCCTCGGACCGACCGGGAACGGGCTGGGCCCGCGGCCAGATCCAGTGGCACAGTCCGGTTGGCGGCTTTTGGGTATCCTGCGGTTGCACCTGCTGTTGCTGCTGCTGCACCCCAGCGCTCAGCGCTGCAATGAAACCGCTCGGACGGCTCACTCTTCCCGCCCGCCAACCTCCCTCGGCCCCCGCAGGCGCTCCCAACTCCTACAAACTCCTGCAGAAGTGCAACTCGCGGAGGGTCGCCGCCATCCCTGAGGGCGGCCCGGCTGCGCTCCCCTTTCTGCAAAGCGAAGCCAAGAGAATAGCTCTCCTGACTCGCCCCGACCAAATTCCTCCTGCCTTTCCTCACCATCCGGAACGTCGAAGAGATCCCCAGCTGGCAGAGGGAGTGACCCCTTCGGAACTCAAACGGCCCTTGGAGGAACCGAATGTGCCCCAAATACGCGGAGCCCCTTGCCTTCGGGCCGGAGGAGGTCTGTCGGTCGCCGGCTCTGCCCGAGTCCGCACTTCCCCTCCTTTCGTGGCCCGCCGTCATCCTCCGACAGAATAGCGCAAATGCTCCCGCCAATTCATCACGCTGGGGAAAAAGATGGGTCGGCTTACCAATGGCCGGGGAGCTCCTCCGCGCGAATTGCGCCTCTCTCCGCAATCGCTTTCCGCTAGGGCTGCCGCCGGTGAATTCGAAGCTGCTTGCTACTACCGGTGACAAAACATCTTCGTTCCCCCCCAGCCCTCCCCCCCCGAAGAAATCCCGGGAAGGGCGTTAATTGCTTTGATGCGAGCGGCCTCCCATTTTCCAGGGCTCCGGGCGATTCCTCCGCTCTCTTTCCTTCGCCTCGGATCTTCCCCGATCCCCGCTAGCCTTTCCCTCGTACTCTCCACATGGCTATTCCTGGACTGGCAGAAGAACGGCTGCGGCGCGGCGCGGCACCGACAGAGGCCGCTGCAAGAGGAGCAAAAATAGTTCATATTAATTGCTGCGCCCCTATTTTTACATACGTAAAAGCTGCTTAGCCAAGCGCTCCCGAAGTGCTATTGTTTCGAGGATGGAGGATTCCGAAGGCGGAGGGTAGTTTGTGCACCCTTTGTTTGGGATTCTTCAGTTAGGGAAGATCCAGGTGGACAGGACTGAAGGATGGTTTTTAGGAATCCGGAGCTTCCGGACCGATAGGTACGAATAAGAGAAATACTATAGGAAATCAGAACGCTCGCCCTTTCGCGCTGGATTTATATCGTTTTCTTACGTCCTCACACGTTTTAGGCTGTTCGCTATTTGAGAGGGGTGTGTGTGTGTGTGTATGTGGCATAACAAGTCTGTGCTGCCAGAGGGATAACGAATATCCCCAGCAGATTGTTGATCAGATTGGTGGATTGTCTTGGGCAGAAGGAATGGTTAGTGAAATGATAACAGCTTCTCATTCCCAAGCTGTTGAGGGAGATGAAAATCCATGAATGTATGTTAAATTGGAATTTGCTCTAAATTACTTTTAAATAAATTCTTAGAAATCAGTTTTAAGTAAATATTGTAGCAGTATTCGGTCATTCCAGTTGCACTTCAGTCAAAATTCTGGATGTAAATTTCCAGATTCAAACAAATCTGGGCACACTTTCTTCAGAAGTGCAGCTTCTGTTTCATCTAGGTCAGAGAGGAGCAAAGGAGATTGTGAGCCACACGCCCTACTCCACCAACAACACTACATCACCCCTTTAGTGCAGGACTTCCTGGGTCACCCTTCCTTTGGGATCATGCAGGTTCTGTTAGCAAGAAGATTCTTGAGTTTCTTAGAATCCCAATTCTTAGTCTGTTGACAGATGTGTTTGAAGTGTATTTTGCATTGAATAGCAAAGTTTTTCTTAAAAATATTGTTGCGTTGTCTAATAACCAACCTCTTTTCAAAGCATGAACTGGGGTAAAGGTCAATATATTTCCTGCTATGGTTGTATGCTATGATCTCAGCCTTAGAAAGCAAAGTAAGCTGGTTTGGCAGACTTCCTAGAGAAAGCAACAGTAGGATTTATAATCCTGGCATAGCTCTTCTTTTGGCCATCTTTGCATCTCCCATCTTTGCATCTCTTTACATCCCTTCTTCTGTTCATCTTTGTATAATCATTCTTTGTAACTCTCAGCTCACAGGAGGTATAGTAACCTGAGACATATTTTAGTCCCCACTTTTCTTTTTGTCCTGGTTACTTCTGCTAGCAAATTATGGTTTGGTTCACATGTTACAAACCTTGTATGTTTTATGAGGTCAGTTACTACAGAGTCATATGTTTTGTGATATGTTACTCTGCAATAGCTAATTTGCTGTCTGTGACCTCCTTATTTACTTAAAGCATGTCTTACTGCTTATGGCTTACATGTATCTATGAAATTCTAGGAATATATACAAAATGATCAGTATCTGAACTAACTTCATTGCATGAAAAGACCATTCTTCCCAGGAGCTCTAGCTTAGTGACAGAACACATCCTTAGAAACAGAAGGTCCCTTGCAAGGCTTGGGAAAGAGCCATCACTGAAATCTCAAAAAACTGTTACCAGTAAGTAGACAATGTATGTTCAGTCAGAATTGGGGCAACAGGCAATAAACCTCCAGTTCGAAGATAGGAGGTGCTCTGAATAGTTGTACCTGGAAGAAGCAAAACATCATCTCAATTAGCATGGAAGAAGTCATTTCTTTGGGGGGAAAAAGGTTCATCATATCCTCAGGCATTGAGTGGTCTGATAATTGAATAACTTTTTGTCCAATGAATTAAAAGTATTGTTCTGAGAAGGGATAAATTCCTATTCATGGTGGAAGCATGCACATCTTTAAACTGGGATTATTTCTGGAAAAATGTGCTGACAATTGCACTGAAAGTATATATGAACCCCAAATGCTTATTCCTCACTAAGGAGGTAGTCCTCTATACATGCATCTGGAAATTACTCACTGAACCACTTGTAAGGGGAACCAGGATTCTGGAGGATGCCACTTGGGTCACCTTTATGACAAATTGGCCCATGAACTGCCTCATCTGTGTAACTGTGAATCCTATAAGAACGTGTCCTCCATTATATCTTTCACCAAGGTATGGTGGCTTAGCAGATACATATACACCTGCCAATATGAAAAATATATTAACAATAACTTGCTATCAGAAACATTCCATGACCATTTTTTCATAATGGCATCCCTTAAGATCAGAATATTCATCTCTTTCTGTAAAAGTATGCACCAAGACAAATTCCTTGTGTGTCCAATCACACTTGGCCAATAAAGAATTCTATTCTATTCTATTCTATTCTATTCTATTCTATTCAGGGGTGAAATCCAGCAGGTTCTAGAAAACCGGTAGCAGAAACTTTTGAGTAGTTGAGAACCGGCAAATACCACCTCTGGCTGGCCCGAGTGGGGAGGGAATGGGGATTTTGTAGTATCCTTCTCCTGCCACGCCCACAGAACCAGCAATAAAAAAATTTCGATTTCACCTCCACTGCCCACAACCCTTTTCTTTCAGGTCCCGTTGCCCCTGGAGCTGAGCCCGAAGTTTTTTTCCCCGAGAAGCGGCAAGTAGAGCAGAGCAAAGGAAAGCACCCTTTTGGGGGTGGGGAACTAGAAATGATGTGCAAATAGGAAAATTCAGAGAGTACCCCCCTTGGTTTCCGATAGGTTTGTTCTTGTGGGGTGTGTGCATTGGATAACTCCTCAAAACCTACTTCTGCAACTTACAGAGGTGTTAAGACTGAAGCTTGAATAGAATACTTTATTGGCCAAGTGTGATTGGACACACAAGGAATTTATCTTGGTGCATACCATACTTGACCATACTTGACCCCTTGTCTCTGGTGGGGTTTTAATTTCTTTTACTTCAATGCTCAGCTAACCAGCACGTTATCTCCCGTTGGTGCTCCATCCCTTCTTAGCAATGGAAAGTCTGGCACCAATTGTCTCTGTGGATTTTTAGTCAGTCCCAGGTCATGACATCGATGGATTTTCAGAAAAATTAAAGGAAGCCTTTCGCTTCGAGATGTGAACAACACAGACTCACCTCCAACAGCCTGTGCCTGTTTTGAACAGTGAAGAGACACAGGGCAGGAAACATCCTGGAGCCACAAAGGCTCCACACTCATTTGCACTACACAGGGTAGCGTTAGGACACAGATGAACCTCCAGGTGGCCTCAAAGACTCTTTGAAAGATGCAAATGGAAACTTGTCTGCAATTATGAATCCTTCCATCCTCCACCATCCAGTCAGAGCTGAAGAAGCTTCTTGGATGAGAAGCGAAACATCTTTCAAAGAACAACCAGAAAGTCCAGGTGTCTCCTGATAAAAGTAGTTCTAGCACCAATTGCTGTTGCAACCTGAGTTACCACCCATATTTCTTTCCCATGTCAGGAGAGGGCTAGAATAATAATTTCTCCCCTTCTGGACAGCTTTATGCCTTCAACAGTATTTGTTATACATAATAAAATCATGAGAGGTTTTCCTGGCAGAGGAGTTCAAGGCATTGCTGCAGATTTAGATCTTTTCTAATTGCAGCTGAAGAGGGCAATGAAAGATTGGCAGCCTGGGACTTTAACTCACCCTCTGCTTGCAGCTCTGACTTTGCCACCTGGAGAAAGGGCTGTGCAGGAGGAAAGACACCTGGGCCCTTCTCAGTCTGGTGTGGAATGCAATGATGAGGGAATATGTCAAATGTCAAATCTCGAGGTTTTGTATTTTGTTATTTGCTATATATGGGGTTTATCGGTTTCTGTATTAAGGTTTTATTGCTGTAAGCTATCTGCAGTCACAGTTGGACTGCCATACATAATTTCTTAATAAATAAAAATACATACATACATATCTACACCCTGCGTCTTACTGTATGTAGAAATAACTCAACGTGGCAAATATACCCAATAGAGATCAAAGCACCTTTTCTCTGGCTCAGCATGGCAATTCCCCTCAACACTGTGAAAGAGAACAACCGCACAACTCCAGAGAGAGGAAGCATAGATCTCCTCCATCATGTTTGATACTAAGACATATTTGACTAAAAAGAATAAGGCAAGAAATTAAATGGTTATCAACTGGGCTTCCAAAGGCAGAACAGAAATGAAATTCAAGATTCCTCTACACACATCAAATTTTGCTTTGTATGAAATCTCTTGTGTGCAATAAGAGAGGAATTTTGTATGAAACATTGCCCACAATCTGGACACTTGAACGGTTTCTCCCCTGTGTGTAACCTTACATGATTTATAAGGCTAGACCTCATACTGAAATCTT
>JANHFM010005735.1:4032-27615 GCA_032468115.1 Grayia smithii | reverse complement strand
GCAGTATCTTTCCCCTGCCACGCCCACCAAGCCATGCCCACAGAACCGGTAGTAACAAAATTTAGATTTCACCCCTGGCTTGTAGGACACCTAAAGAATTAAAATCAATCTTTCTCTCTCTCCCCCCCCCCCGCACCTCTGTCAGAGACAGAGAGAAATATATAAGAAGAGAAAGTGTTGGTTCTAATTACATGTCTTTTATTTGTGCCACAAACTGCATCTTCAGGCAGTATTAAGAAGCAATATTCCATGTAGTGTTCTATTTATTTATGCCACATTGTTTGACCTTCTTACCATGGATTCAATAGGTAATCTGCAGTGGAAAATTTCATGTGCATAATCATAAGATAATCAGTGACAATTATGTAACTGATTAATATTAAAGATCTGAGAAGCAAACACAATGCTCATCAATAAGCATAAACAACCAAATCAAGTAAATATTCAAAGATGTGAAATAATGAAATACAGATTTAATCCTGGTGAACAGTACTGTAAAAAAAGAGCTGATAAACTTGGGGCAACTTGTCAACTACAGTACTGATTCTCTCACACACATACATAATTTTGCTTTTAAAGTGTTATGGTATGTCAGATTTACTTCACGTTAAAAAATATTGTGATCTGTAATTGTCTACTAGAAATTCTCTTAACACACACGGTAGATTTATACTCTTTTTAGCCTCTACATCACTACTAAAAAGTAATCTGAATTCTTAGGAATTCAGAGTAGAGGAATGAATGGGTATAAGAGGAATGATTTGTCTAAGTCCTTCCAGTTTAACCATAACGCAAAAACTAGCATTCACAAAGCGATTTCTGATAAATTCAGATTGATCTAAAAAGGAATGGAATCACAGGTCTTAAAGGGAATGACAAATGTGTGGAAATGATTCTCACTTAAGAGGCTTACATATGGCTTTCATCTCTTACAATATCAATTCCTGCTATGGTGATAACTAAATTTTACAAATGCATGCCATTCTGGCAATTATTTATCTCATTATGGCAGACTTGAAGAATTATCTGGACCATATGCTTAGCCAGCCTGCAGAGCTTTTAGAACTGTTCTTTTCATATACCCTAACAGTTACCTTTTCCAAACCCATATTTCCCCACCCCATTTTTTTTACAGTCCTGAGCCTTTCCCCCTCCCTCAAATTAGAAATCCAACTATGTATTCTTGGGGGGAGGGGAGAGGGAAAAGCTTTCATCACATATCAGCAGAGATCAGAATTTTCCCCAACCCACAAGGCTTTAAAATAGGCTTTGACAAGGTTTTGCTAACAGTGGATGCTATTTTAGTTCTTCACTGTCATTCTGGGAGAATTTTTAAGATCTTGTTGCTAAAGAATGAAGAGTTAAGCTTTGCCTCTCAACAGAATAATTCCTCTTGTTGTCTTTACTGATTTCAGTGGAAATTTTAAAGCCTCATTGCTATGCATTTCTATGCAGCGATTGTCATTTGATTTTTTTCTTCTGTTCAATCCTGTCTGATTCTCAGAGACTGCCTGGATAAGTCCCTGCAGTTTTCTTGGCAACATTTATCAGAAGTAGGTTGCCATTGCTTTCTTCCTAGGGCTGAGAGAAAGTAACTGGCACAAGATCACCCAGATGGCATTGTGTCTAAGGTGGGACTAGAATTCTTGGTTTCCAGAGCACAATACGCAACCACAGTACCTTAAGGCAGAGGTGTCAAACTCAAGGCCTGTGGGTCGAATCTGGCCCTTGGGGTGCTGAGATCTGGCCCATGGGGCTGCCCTGCAAACAGCAAAGGACTAGCCTATGACAGCAAAAACAGAGCTCGGGAGACTGTCCCAGCCAAAAATGGAGCTCAGGAGCCCATTTTTGCTGGCAGAGCATTTGGGCTACCATAGGCCCTCTGACATGAGTGATGTCAAGCTGGCCACACCAACCCCGGCCATGCCCACAACCCTTATGCAGACCTCAATGAAATTGAATTTGAACCCCTGCCCTAAGTTTTAATAGTTAAACCTATACATAAGGATCACCAGATATATACTTAAAATATTTTTTAAAGATATTTTGCGCAATGAATCTCTTCAAGTATAGACATTTCTATACATTTCTTTATCTCTTTCCTCCTATGTTCAAACCCTACTACCCACCTTCTATTGCTATTAGAATTTAATAACACCATTTTTATCAATGGAAAATGTTTAAAAGTCTAGTTGTAGTATGTTTGGGTGTGAGAGTAAATTAATGAAGGAATATATGGAAAATATGGAGGTAGAACATACAGTTTATTCACAATCAGTTATCCCCATCTGCCTTGCTCACTTCTACTGCATCATGTGGCAGAATCAACCTGATATCAATTTGCCCTTGATTTAAATAATTCATTGTAAGTAGAGTAGATAGATTCTTCCTAGTACAATTTCCTCTCCTATGTCTTGTTCTACAATTGTAATCCTCTTTAGCCAGCACTGTCATTGTCCATATTGTATAGAAATTATGAGAGGAGTAGTCAAGCACATCTTAGATGAGGTAGCATACTGTACATTATTATATATTCTAGTTAAGGTTGCAGGCATTATGCGAAATTTGTATGCAAGAATCACTAAATTATGGAAGTCTGGAATAATCTTACCAACAGGATATTAGTCTTACTTGTGTTGAATTGACCGAAAGTGAGATGCTCAGTGACGTCTTTTATTTGCTTTTAAACTTCATAAAATTTCTTCCATAAATTCAGTGGGGAACAAAATTCTATGTTTATCTATTCAATGATAACTTCTTCTAAGATAAATAAATTTTAGAAGTACATATGTATCAAACTGCAGCTTCAGATTGTCCTCTAATTAAAGTTCATAGTGCATGGAAATGATTCTAAAGTGATGCACTTCTGAAAGGATCAATTCTAAAGGAAATAGACTTTTGTTTTAGTCCTTCTTTAATAGAAGTCACATTCATTCATTATAATAGTTTGTAATTAAACCATAGTGTTATTTTTTTCAAAATTCTCGATGCAGTTAAATTAGATTATTACATGGATATCAAAGAAAAAAAAACCTGATCTATATATAAAGAGAGGTTATCAACTCTGGTTTTTATATTATTTAAACCCTGAAAACCTTGGTAAAATCCTCTGTGGGTTGCCACTGGCTCGCTGCCCACACATGCGCGGTGCACGTGAAATGCATGCTGTGTGCATTTTGCATGCATGCATGCATAATGCGCACAAAACACATGTACGTGTGCACATACATAGTACGTGCCAAATGCACGCTTTGCGTGGAAAAAGAAGTCTTTTGGAGTAGAACAGTGAGGGGGGAACAGCTGTGCCGTGCAATTTAGCTTCGCTAGAAAGCAGGATTTCCTTCTTTCTAGCTAATATAAATCGTGCGGCACAGCTGATTGTCAGAAATACCGGTTTGGATGATAGCTTTTATTACTACTGGTTCGCCTCAACCAGTGTGAACTGGTAGCATTTCACCCCTGCCGGAAGAGTATCAGATTGAGTAATACTAATCTGTAGTAACAGAAAATAAATAATAAAATTCCCATTTGATATCTGAAAACATCAAGTTACTATTTAAATTGGAACAAATTAAAACATAATCCAAAGAATGAATAATCCATGTTAGACAATCCAAAGAATGTGTTTTTTAAAATTGCATGTTTGAGCCTTATGGGAAATTTTAATATATTTATCTTAAAAATTATGGGATTGTTTATCCTTGCTTAACTTGGCTGATTTATCTACTTGAAGATAAGTGATCAAGATATGTAATTAGGAAGAGTGATAAATGTTGCTTTAACCATTCAGTAGTCTCAGGCTCTTGCCTTTATAAGAAAGTGCTCTCCACACTAACCTGTCAAGCACAGCTTCTTTCAGTTATTGTACGCTCATCTTTGTATCAGTTATCAAGCCAGCATGTTCTTTTGTTGTCTCTTCTTCTTGTTCCACTAACCATTCCTAGCATCATTGACTTTTCCAACAAATTTGCATGCATGACATGGCCAAAGTAAATCAGATGCAGTCTTGTGATTTTGGCTTCTGTGTCTGGTTTTATACAATTCAGCACCTTTCTGTTGGTTGCTCTGGCTGTCCATGGTATATGCAATAATTTACACCAGCACCACAGTTCTTCTTTGATCAGTCCTTCTTAGTGTCCAACTCTTATACCCATACATCATTACCAGGAAGACTATTGGTCTAACTGTCCTGCTTTTTGTATTTATATCAATATCTCTGCTTTTCCAGATCTTATTCATGTTAACCATTACAGTGCAGCCTAAGGTTATCCTGTATTTGATTTCAGGAGTAGAACTGCTATTGTGGACAATTTTTGATCCAAGGCAGATGAACTAATTCAATTTCCTCTTTTTGATTTTATATATTTCATGTCCATCTGCAGCTGTTGTCATTGTATTTGTTTTCCTGATGTTAAGACTCAGTCTTATTTCTTTCACTTTTGACTTAAATTTTCCAGATCATTTTTCCAGGTGTTACTTATTTTCAGCCAATAGTGTTGTACAATTTGTGTACCTCAAACTTTTTTTTTATTATTATTTCCACTTATATCCCGCCCTTCTCTGGAGACTCAGGGCGGCTTACAATTTCAAGCACAACTCAATGTGCTTAGCAAATTCCTTCATTCCTTGTATATGCCTGCTTATTTGGGGGGTTTTTGTCCCTCCCCCAGCGGCATTTTTACAAAGTCAGCTTATTGCCCCAACAAATTTGGGTCCTCAGTTTACCTACCCCAAAATGGAAGGCTGAGTCAACCTTGAGCCTGGTGAGATTTGAACCAACATTAATTGCAGGCAGTTGGAACTAAGCTGGAGTCACTTAGCCAGAGCTAAGTGCACCACCGAGGCTCTTATAGGTCTTCCCCAAACCTTCATTCCAACATCAGGCTATTCCTGATCTAATTTCACTTCAGCACACAGATTGAACAAAATGGTGATAAAATATATCCCTGTCTAACTCCCTTACAAATCCTGAAGCAATCTATGTCGCCTCAGAGTGTTCTAATTTTTGCCTCCTGATCAGTCTACAGTCTACAGTCTACAGTGATAGGTCTGACCAAATGGGTATACCGAGATCATACAAAGCCACTCACAGCTTATTGTGTTCTTCACAGTCAAAAGCTTTTCCATAATCAAGAATACACATATATAGATCCTTTTGATATCCATGGGCCTTTTCCATAATCAATCTAATATTGGCAATGTGATCTCAAATGCTGTGCTCTTTTCTAAAGCCAGCTTGTACATCAGGAAACCTTTGATATATAACATTCTGTAGTCTCTGTTTGATTATATTTAAAAGAATCTTGTTTGCCTGAGAAACCAATGCAATTATGCAATAGTTGGAGCAGTCTCTGGCATCGCCTTTCTTTGTTAACGGGAAAGAAACAGATCTCTTCTAGTCCTGAGTCCTGAGGCCATCGACAGGAAGACCACAGGGCAGTGATGATGTTAACTAGCATTGGTTTTAGTAATTCCATAAGTATTCCATCAATACCTGGGGCTTTCTGATTTGGCAATTTCTTCATGGTCCATTCTACTTCTGCCAAGACGTTTGGTTCTTTATTAATTGGGCAATTATGATTGTCATCTTGATGATGTCAAACTACTATCGGGTCCTTCTGTATATTCTTTCCACCTGTTGTTGATCTTCTACTAATCACTTAGTACATTCTTATTGCAGTCTTTAATAGATCCTTGCTGTGCTGAAAAGCTGGATTGCATCGTTTTCATTATGGCTAACATGATCTTAGTATGTCTTTTCCTGTTAGCTTATTCCAGATGTTGACACTGCTCTTCCCACTGCCCACTTTTGTCTTTCCTGTTTCATGTTGGGAAATTGCATTCCACTTTTTAATTTCATCCTTATTACCTTTGGCTTTGGCCACCCTTCGCTGGTCAGCTATTTTGATGGTGCAAGTTTGTTCTCTTTGATTTTTGGCATGACAGATGCTTTCCAGCAATTTCCGCGATGTTACCTTGGATCTCTCACCACTGTTTATTTGGATATTTTGCTTCTAGATTCTGTGGTTCAAACCTATTCTTAACTTCTATGGCATACATAGATGAGATTTGTTCACATTACATTTGGGGAGAATATCTTTTTTCACTTTGCACAGTTTGGGCTACTAATAGCTGATGGTCTGAGCTACAATCAGCACCAGGAAGTGTTAACACTTGCAACTGAATCTTTCCAGTGTTGTTGGCATAAAATGAAGTCTTATCTGATTTCAATGTCAATTTGGTAATGTCCAGGTGTATAAACATTGCTTGTGTTGAACAAACCATCTGTTCTTTATGCTGAGATGATTTTTCTGGAAAAATTGCACTAGACAATCATGAACTTCATTCCATTCACTTAGCTCAAATTTGCCTACCATTCTTGCAACTTTTGCTTGGTCAACTTTTGCAATGAAATGACCTACAATATATAAAAGATTCTTTGTGGTATTTGCTTGAGAGCACATTGAAGCTCACTGTAAAAAAGTTCAATTTCATTGTCATTTGAGTCTATAGTTGGAGTGTAAATTTGTAGTATGTTGAGTGGCTTGCCTCAAATTTGGATAGATATTATGCAATTGCTGTATCCCTGTAATTCTCAACACATTTAGCCACTTATTTACTTATGCAGGATGCAACTCCTTTTAATCTGATATCATTTTCAGAAAAATAAACCATAAACTCGTCTGATTTGAATTGACCACTGTTTGTACAGTTGGTGCCAAGAATGTCTACGTTCACTCTAATCATTTCTCTTTTTACAATATTGAGTTTCCTTGAGTTAGACTTGCATCTAACATTCCATGTTCCAATTTGATATAATTTGGTACAGTGTAGCAACTTCTTCCATCATGGCTTTCTTCCAACAAAATCCTTTACTACTAACACTAGACGTTGCTCTTCTCCAGTAGCTTGCAGGTTACCATGCAGCCTGGAGAGTCCACTGTTTGTATCCATATCTGAGTCATGTTGAGTTATTGCCATAAAGTATTCTGGTGAGATTTTTTACAGGATAGTTCACCATTGCTTTCTCTAACCCTGCCCATTTATCTGGGCTTCGGTCTGGCATCTGTTGATCAGTCAACCTTATGGCTGGGTTGAGTGACAAATACATCTTTAGAATAAACTGTAGTAGGTTTATTAATTATAATATGGCTTAATTTTTTGGAAAAAACACATCCTGATCCCCATTATTTTAGACAAATGCTATTTATTCTAAAACTGTAATTTTTGGATAAAGTTTCTAGGCATTTAGTAGTGTTTAAGTCAAAGACTTATTTGCTAGGAGACATTTTCTAGAAACTTTCACCTTCATCTAGATTTGATGCTGAAGCAGATTTAATCACTTTAATAATTCTCTGGGAACAAAATAGATCTATGTTCTTGTTAGTTCTACTGAATCTTTTAGCACATATGATACTACTGATCCTGGTGTGTTTGTGTGTGCGTGTGCATGCACATGTGTGTGTATAAAAAAATAGAATGCGAACAGTAGTGGTAACAGAAACACATATTTTATTACAATTCCTACCCTTGTTTGAGACCCATTTCCATAAAGTACCCACTAGGATATCAGTAAACATTTGGCCCATGGATGTTGGCTAGAATTTGTACTAACATTACTATTGTCCCTATCTCTAGGCCAGACTAAATCTTTAAAAGTTAGATGCCAGTTCTCCCTGGATTATTTAACATGGATTTACCTTTGCAGAGTAGTATCAGAAAATATAATTGTGATATCTATAGCCATCTATATATGGTGATGAGTAATTCTTGATTTAATGAATCTACTGATGTTCTGAATTGATTTATGGAAGCTCTTAATTGGATATATAAGAACTTCATAAAGGAAACAGGATTAAATAGGTTTTAACTTGTTCCAAATGGAATATTGCACTTTTTAAGGAATTATGTACTAAGGATATGCCTAGTACTTAATTTATGTGATAACTATAGGCAGGAATATTTGTTATTTTATAAAAAGCTTGTAGTTTTGCCCCATATTTTAAATCAAGGACTATAGAAAAATCCCAATCCTTTTACTAATAAGATAATGTCTTTGGTATATTTTAAGACTCGGGTTCCTTATTTCTTTTTTTCTCTTCTTTATTCTTCTTTATTTTTATTCTTTTTGTAAATTGTTTTAATTTCAATTTTAATTTTATATTCTGTATGTCTCTTTTCTGTTTTTTTTTAACCTGTGTAAGCCGCCCCAAGTCTTTCGGGAGAAGGGCGGCAAATAAATTTTAAAAATAAATAAATAAATATATATATATTTATTTTAATATTTTATTGTAATACATGAATTGATATTGTAGTATTGCAAGCCACAATGACTAGGCATTAGAAGGGTGGACTAACGTTTTAATGTAGTACATTTACACATTTAATTAACATTTTAAATTTTCTATCTCATTAACTGAAACCAGAGTTATTTATCCCCTCCATTGTAACAGAACAACAACAACAATCAAATATTAAGGACAGAGGCAGCAACATCACTGATTTCAAAGCTTTTTAGAAAACTACACAATCTTGCTATGGTTCAGCCTTACTAAAGAAAAAACACCTATGCTGGATAGCTATATTGGCCACCACCATCACTAATGTATCTTACCTGCATTTGCAAATAATTTATAAATATAAATTCAGAGTATTTTTAATTTTGGGTTAAAGTTATGCAAAAATGAAGTTTTTTAACATTAGATTATTTCCTGGGATATAAGTCAAAGACTTAAGACAAGAATGCAACTTTGACTGAAATTCTAGGAAGAGTTATGGAGGTTTCCTCTAGCTCAGTGGTTCTCAACCTTGGCAATTTTAAGAGAGATGGACTTCAACTCCCAGAATTCCCCAGCCTGCTAAACTGACTGGGGAATTCTGGGAGTTGAAGTCCACCTCTCTTAAAATTGGCAAGGTTGAGAAACACTGCTCTAGCTTAACTTGTACCATGATAAAAAATACGAGCAATCTTACATTATTTTATACAAAGTAATTCCATTGTATTCAGTTGGGCTTGATTTCAGATCAGTGTTTATAGGATCTGATTTATTGCTGACAATGTTTATCAGGATATATAAGAAGTAACAAGTTAATGTGTATTTGAAAGTAAAATTCCATGCCATGGTTGGTTTCTAATATTTCACTTGTTTTCAACATAATTGAAACATACTGCCTTCTGCCCAAAGACTTTTTAATACATGTAAAGTGTTAACAAGGAAATGAAAATCTAAAGAAAGAAGCAAATATCCAATATCCATAATCAATTAATTTTCCCTCACATAGATTTCCAGCAAAGAGACATCTTGTAAGACTGCTAAATGGGAAAATAATTTTAATTAGATAAATATAACAGATTTTACACATTTAACCTAAGTGTTGATTTGCTCACACCTTACATTTCCTTCCAATTTGTCCATATAGGGCATTAGTCAAAAACACAGTTCTTCATTATGTGCATCTCTTTAACATGATCTCATACTTTCTTTTAAAAATACTTCACTTAAGAAAACATATATTATAAATTTCAAAAAGAATTTGATTATACATAAACATAAAGGCAAAAGGAGACCTGGGTTGCATCTTACATTTAGTGCAGGTTTTTGTTCCTTTAAAAAAGAAATATGACTAACATATTGATAGCTTTGCCTTCCATACACATACACACACTGACAGAGAGAGACAGAGACAGAGAGACACAGAAGGAGAAAAACAAAGAGAGAGAGAGAGAGAGACAGACAGACAGACAGAGACAGAGAGAGACAGAGTATGAATTTTTCACTGCAACGTGTGATAGTACAAGTAGTGCTTATGCAGCATGTATAAAAATATATCCTATTGTTTCCTGAATCTCCTACTATTTAGCTTTTATTGTATGATCCTATTTCTACTGAAAGGTGGAAAACTTTCTTTTTCCATTTCTCTGCCACACATTTTATATCTTTTCATTCCTGTTTTTGTTACTTATCCTTTTTTCCCTATCTTTTTATGCCCTGGCCCCATTTCTAATACTTTTCTAGATGTACAATATATGGATGATTGCATCAGTAAAGCAAGGACAGTCAATTCTGAACTGAGCCTAAAGCCATATGCATAAGTTCTTTGTCTGGTCTGAAAAAGAAATGCTTGAGTATTTTGTATTTGAGAGGCCAAATACTATATCTTAGGTTATCTTTGAATTGATGAATATTCCATGAATTATCCAGTGGGCTATTCATTTTCTTTCTATTTCTTAGCCCTGAACGTACTCATGATTCTAATGTTTAGACTAGGGTGTAAATCTACCTTTCTAGGCTCCCTTTTCTGAAAAGCACTTGAGATTTATATTTTCCCTCATGCACTGGGATAGGGTGAGATTGACAGAGGACTTACTGATGGCTGCATATGTGAAAGTTTAATTTTGGTGCCAGGTTTTAATGTTTGTGGTTTTAATAGATATATGTAGGTATTAATGGTATATCGATATTCCTTTAACTGCTCTTTGGGAGCTGCCAGAGTTCAATATCAGATGTACAGCTACATAAATATTTAAAATAAATAAATATAGAATGCGGCCAATGATGATTTTTGTTCTGATACATGATTTTCCAACCATATTTATTTGTAGACAAAGTTATGTGTCCAGATCTGGATTTCTAATCATGATAGCCACAATCTTCCTCCATTTCAAAAAATCTCCTTCATGAACTACCAGTATATCACTTAAAAAACCTTCATATGAATAAATAGGCCATAAGGCATTACTCCAAAATCATGTGTCTTTCCATTTCTACCACTTAGTCACAGAGCATGGAAATCTCTGGAGAAAGCCTGCATAGAGACATTAATAGACTTCTTATGGATAGCATCCTTCCACTCATAATTCATGAAAGGGACTTCTCTGGCAATTCATTTTAATTTACCTCTGAAAATTAGATGTTGTGCCAAAAGAAAAGTTAAGTTTAAAACTTTTCAGGAGAGTCAGAAAAGATAGTTTCCTAAATAATTAGAAGATTAATGAAAGATAATGGCATGGAGGAGCAGAGTTTTTGTCAGAGACAATAAGCAATAAGAAATTGTAAGAAATATTCATTTAGAGTTTAGTAAGGCAGAAGAAAGAGCCGGTGCTTAATCAGGAAGTATCTAAGTGTTGGTGTATATGTGCAGGGTTTTACTGTTCCTAGAATTTGGGTGTTGCTGCTAGGTTGATATAACATTTCTGTTCTTCTAGCTATATCTTTTCCCCAAATCCAAAAAGAATTTGGAAAATAATTTGTGATTGCATTCAAAGTAATACAAGGACAAAATGCAAAGAATAATTGGCCTGCTCTCAGCTACTTCAACTCTTAGACAAACAAAAAAATCTCATCTCTTATTCATTTAGCACCAAAAGGATATAAAATAGTTTATATTTCCCAATCCCTCCTGTACATATATTGCTATTCAAATATATTTCATTTGACTGCTAAAAATAATTCCAAGCCATTCCTGTAAAGAGGAGCTGCAAAGTCACCAAGTTACATTTTCCCTACCTGCCAGGGCAGCTAAAGCTCCTGAACTAGTAAAAAGTGCTCCAGTGAGTTTACCCTTAGGCAGCAGCCAAAGTGCTGCAATTCAATAGTATTCAAGGTCATCTTTAAGAAAATCAGCTCCATAAGCAGGGGTGAAATCCAGCAGGTTCTAACAGGAGAACCGGTAGCGGAAATTTTGAGTAGTTCAGAGAACCAGCAAATACCACCTTTGGCTGGCCCCAGAGTAGGGGAGGAATGGAGATTTTGCAATATCTTTTCCCCAGGAGGGGAGGGGAGGGAATGGAGATTTTGCAGTATCGTTCCCCTGGAGTGGGGTGGGAATGGAGATTTTGCAATATCCTTTCCCTGGCACACCCACCAAACCACGCCCATAGAACCGGTAGGGAAAAATTTTGGATTTCACCCCTGTCCATAAGGTCCCCAGATGTTGATTGGATGCTGTCAACATCATTCCTGGAAGGTGGAGGAAAGAAAAAACGCTTGGATTTAGAAACCAAGAGTGATTGCTGACCTATGGTGAATAATTTTCTGAAGTGGTTGAGCTGCAAAAAGTAAAATAAGCACATACATGTTAGGAATGAAGAATTCTCAACCAGATATTAAGACCCAATTTATTAGGGACATGGAAAGAAATCACAGATGATAAAGTTATTTGATGTTTGGGTCTTTTTTCCCCTTTTTTGTACACATTTTTGTTGTTGTTACTGTTGGATGTATGTTTTTTCTGTTTTGTTTTTTATTCCATATATATATGGAATATGGAGTTCCTGAACTAAGAATTTCGGGGGGGACTTACAAGGTGCCCTTCATTGCTGAGTCAGCACAGCCGGCCAGGGTTAGCCAGGCCGCGAGGTGAGAGCCACAGGAGCAACTCCTCCCGAATTCCAGATCTCTTGTGCCCTGCACTCTCAACACCTCAGGAATAGTTTCACCTGTGGCTTGTGCGCCCCACGGCCGCGGCTCGCTTAACGCCGGCTTCGCGCTCCAGCCTGCGCCCACAGTTTGGTTTGCCGCCTCAGTGGAAGCAGCAGAACGGCGGCAGTGGCGGCGTGGGGCCGTGGGGGCGGGGAAGGCTGGCGGTGATTCCCGCTGGAGAGGAAAAGAGAGGCGGAGGTGGGCGATATTAGGACAAAGCGTCCGGCCGAAACGTCTCGTGGGTGCCTCCGCGGCAATCCGTGGAACGCCGTCCCCGGCCGGCAGAACTCTCCTCGAGGAAAAAGGAGAAGGAGGAGGAGAAGGAACCCCTCAGAGCCCCGCGGCCACATCTCGCCGGTGCCTTGAGCAGCAAATCTGAGGCTCGGCGCGGCGAAGCAGGCGGCCGGGTGGGGTCTTGTCCGAGCGGGCGCGCGCGCGCGAGGGAAGAGAAGGTGGGGGAGGAGAAGCCCTCCTCAGTCTCTCTTCAGGAGCTTCGCGGCGCGACCGGCAGGGGGGACGTGCCGGAGGAGGGGAAAGGGGACGCTCGCCTCCGCCTCCGCCTCTTCCTCAGCGGCTCTCGGGCAGCCGGAACCGCACGCGGCGGCGACGGCTGCAGCGGCGGCGGCAAGGGAGCCGGGAGCGGAGGGATGTGGGGCTTTGGGGGAGGCAGGCTCTTCGGCTTCTTCTCCGCTCCCGTCCTGGTGGCCGTGGTCTGTTGCGCCCAGAGGTAGGAGCAGCGGCTGGCGGGGAGGAGGGAGGGAAAGCAAGGAAGGCTGCGCCTCGCTGAGGAAAAGAACTGACCAGAGCTTTCCTACAACCTCTGTCCCTTCCTTCCTCATTCCTCCTGCTTCGCTTTCTCTGCCTCCTTTCGACTTCTTTTCCTTCGCTTTCTCTTGCCCCGGCCGCTCTCTTTGGCCCATCCCTTTACTTCACTTTCGTTACCCTCTGCCATCTCTTCCGACTTCTCTTGATCTCCTGGCTCATGTCCACCTCCCTGCCCGCTTTCCCTCAAACTCCTTCTTCCACAGTGTGAACGATCCGGGGAACATGTCCTTCGTGAAAGAAACTGTGGATAAATTGTTGAAAGGCTACGACATTCGCCTCAGACCGGATTTTGGAGGTGAGAGAGGCCCTGGGGACGCTCCCCTAACCCTCCTTTCGGTGTTCTGGGTGTGAGTTAAATGGGTTGGGGGGTGGGGGTTCTGCCGAGGAAGACGAAAGCCCCTCAACCCCTGGGCGCCAAGCAACCGTATGTCAAAATGACGCCGCCATCTGTTTCTTCATTAAGGCCCCCCAGTGAATGTCGGGATGAACATAGATATTGCCAGTATCGACATGGTCTCTGAAGTCAACATGGTGAGTAGATCTCTAGTTATTTCCACCAGCAAATGAGAAAATATTGCCTTCAAATGGATGGATTTTTACCCGATTCTGAATTTTGTCTTGTAGCTCAAGTGCAGAATGCTTTTTTTTTATTTGAGGGGGCTGAAACAGGTTGAAGAAGGGGCCCTTTAGATAAAGAGCCCCAGATAAAGAGCTTTTGGCAAAACACCTCCAATGTATCTCCTTCAGTGACTGGAAAGTTTGTGCATGAGTCTAAAGCAAACCAGGTCAGTAGATAACCTGAGGTTTACTGGTGGTCCCTTGACTGCAATCTAGTGTACTATCCCATGATGGTTTTAGATGCTATATTTCCTTTGCTGAGACAGACCTTTTCTTGATTTGGGAAGTTATAATGCAGCAAAATGAAGTGTAATGGCTGGCTTGGGTGTGCCATATGCAGTTAGTTTTTGGATGGCAGCAGAGTGGACTGCATGCTAAAGCTACTGGAGGGAATATAGCCAGATTTTAGAGTGCTGTCTCAGGTGCTGAAAAGGAACTTCAGTTGCTTAGATGCATCTGTCCTTCTCACTGTTTGTTGGGCTTGCAGATGTCATTACAGATATAATTCTACTGCTTGTATTGATGTGAAAGCTTTGCATAAAAAGCCAGTCTCCCCTCCAATAAAGATTGCTAGCATATAGTTAACCAGGTTAACAATTTAAGTGTACTTCACTTTCATTTTGCCTACTCCAAAGCAAGTTGTAGTGATTTCAATAGGTCTTTAGGGTTGGATAAGTCTTAATCACTTATTTGAAACAAGAATTTTATTAGAAGATTTATTTTACTAACAACAAGGAACATTTTTCCAAATGTGTGTCTGGGGGGGACGGACGGTGGAAATGGTATATGCATTAAAAAAAGTCTATTAACTGCACTGTACACTCTTAAGCTACAACTTTAAATTGTCAATAGTGAGTTTAAACTGGTTTAGAAAATAGAATATTTGTATAAAAAAAATCACAAGGTTTAACTATATAAAACATAATGCATTTTATTTTATTTATTTTACTTTGGTTTAATTCTTATTTTATATAGTTATTTTTAATAGCATGGATATTACCTATTTCTCAGTGCTTGAAATAATATAAGTAGAAATAACATACATAAATGTTTTCTCTTTGACATGCATAATTTTGAAAAATAAATGAAATAAATATTCAGAAATTTGTCAATTTAAAATTCTTCAAGAAACATAATGCACAGTCTGCTATAAAACTGGATTGAATTAACAATTTTTTTCTATTAATATTTATATAAATCATATTTAAGTATTTGTTGTTGATTGATTCCCAGCTCCAAAAATATACATTTACATTTTAAAATTTGTCTGAAAACTTAAAGGTATATTTTGTGGAAGGGAACCATGCTAAACAATACCAGCCCATTAATGAAAGAAAGGCAGGTGATTGATGTATCATGTGCACTTTTTAAGACCTTAAATGATTTGTGACCTTAAGAGTCTGACGTTTAATAAAAAAAGTTTAAATTTCTGTGTTTCCATGATTCTTAATGACATATTACATGTGAATTAAAAAAAGAAGGCAGATTTTTTTCTTATTTAACTGACTGACTTTTAATAAAAAAATCAAGACATATTTTTTTCTGGCTGAAAAAGAAAACTACTTAACCAAATTTATTTTAGAATAAGGACCTTTTTAAATGGGATAGGATAAACACTAGGAGCTAGAATCACTCAATTGTTCTTTCTGTCCCTCTACTCATTATTCCTCTGCAAGAACTGTCTATTCCACTAATTTTAATGGAGTTATTTCCACTTAGATATGTATAAACAACAACCTAAAGTTCTAATAACATGCTTGTTTTATTCTTCACAAAAAGTTAGTGTATATTTTAAGTTATATTTCTTTAAAATATTGGGAAAGCACATATTGAAATATCCATTTCAGTGATATTAGAGTAGATAAAACATTGTGCTACAATTCAGATTTTTAAAAAAGATTTTATACTTTTATCTGCTTTCATAGCAGAGAATAAAACTTAGCACACATTTTACTACACTATATTTATTATGATAATGCAACTCAGAAGTAAAAAAGCAATTAAGGGAAAGAAAATAGTTAACAGTAGGGGAAGTACTTAGATTTTCCTAACAACAAACCTTGAATGAAAAAGCTTTCCAAAAAGTTTTCCCCCCTAAGTGCTGGAGACAGCTAGATAAAGAATTAAAGCCTGCTGAGGAATTAGGCAAAAATTGATGGGTAGCAAAGTTAAATGTTTTCTTCTGCTGCTGACTCTTGTATAAGTGCTACCAACCCTCTGATTAACCATATGACATTCTGTGTCTCCTTTTCCTAGTTCCATTAGCAAATTTAAAAGGCTTTTTTTAAAAAAAAAATCTAAATATAAAAGTTCCATGAAACAGAAGATGAAAATATTGTACATTGTCACTTTATGGATAAATATACAGCTTTCATTATATCGAGTTTCATTTTCTCTTAAGATATTTGATCCTTGATTCAAAGTTGTTTGCAAATTTACTGGCAATGGAACGACTAAGAATGCATTATAACGAGCTGTAGTTAATATATCATCTGTGTTCCCTTTTTAAATTTATTCTTTTGATTGGCTGTGATCAGTTATGTATTAGTAATAACCAAATTCAGCATGGAGGGACTGACCCTATAATGATAGCCTGACCTGAAATTTTAGTGGATGAAAAATAATATAGCTTGAGTATTCTCTGAGGATTGCTGATAAAAAACATGTATTGCATGCTACATAATCTTCTGGAAACTTATATGGCTTAAAGACTATCATCTCTTTTAAGTTTCCTATCAGATATCCTAATTCAGTCTTGTCCATTGTGAGTTGCTAGGGTAAGTCGAATGGATAGAAGCGTTTCAACTGATATGCCAGTATTATGGAATATCTTCTTTTAAAAAGGTGTCTGATCCTTTACATATGTTTCTTCTGTTGTTGACTGACATGTATGACTATATATGTGTATATTTGAGGGGAGCAGATGGTTTAACTTTTTTTTACACTGCTTCCTTGGAAAATGTATGTTGTTTTCTCTCTTAATTGTTCTAGAGTGCTTATCTTTATTTTTATTAGCTGTTGTTAGCTACTTTACATTCAAAATGCTGAGTAGGAAAATAATAATCACAATCATGATAGATGTTCTGAGGAAAATATTTGATAATTAGTAAGACTACTTAAATCTACAAACCAGGATATGGTATCCGTCTGCGATTATGGGTATAATTAAATTAAGGTCACTCTGTAACTAAGATATTTTTTCTTCTTCCACATTCCCAGGCTCATGTTGTTTTTGCAGTGGTTCATCTAATATGTATTTTTTAAAAAACCTAATACCTGGCTCCCTTTAAATATATCAGCTTTTTATTCCACCCTGGGCCATGATTCTCATATTTCTACTGACAAACAAAAGAAGACGACTAACCAGAGTGCTCAATACATTGGAAAATACTATATGAGAGATAAACATGTACAAATATGTTTTCAAGGCTTCAGGTTCAATTTTACTTTAACCCATAGTTTGTTGATATAATCTCTATAATGCTGTCATTATGTTGGTTATCTGTTACCTTTATTTTATTTTTATTTTTTTCAGCACCTAGATTTGTGCCTCTGATAATGTTACTTTATTATAATTCCTAGTATTCTTGATAATCAGAATGCTGCTTGGGGCTCCTGGGAATTGCAGTGGAAGACCATACCTTGCTTATTCTTGGTCTACAAAGTTACACAATAAGAGCATTAAAAAACTGTGCTGAATCAGATCAAAGACCCTAATATGTTTCTGTTCCCACCATGACCAACAAAATACTAATATATCAACAGAACCGGAGAAAGCACATTTCCACTCATGTGTTCATAAAGGTGATAACAAAATATCTGGGCCTTGTTTTTGAAGACAATACTTAAGTGTTCTGAAAGCAGCTATGCATAACCTTATCTTTTATAAAGTTGCTTAAACCCAAATATGCCTATTCTGGTTTATATGAAAGATTCTTCAAATTAAAGCCAACATGCTGTTGCTGTCATTCCATCATCTGGGAGGGTACATATGGTGTACTGACATATATTATTGCCTGATATACTTTCCTAACGTGTCCCTAGAATCTTTTCCCATTGTATTATGCAATTTAACTTAACTGTAATTTAACTGTAAGTTAGAATAAGTATTTATGCCATTCTATCTTTTTTCAGGAGATCAGGGTAACATATAAGGGCAGCTCTCTTTAGCCCTACAATGTCAGCTTGTGAGGTAGGATGTACTATGAGTCACCCAAAAAGTTTACATGGCTGAGGTCTTCTCAAGCCTACTCTTTGTCAGATAACTGCTATTTAATCACATTCATTCATCAGATGTGCCTGGCATTTTGCAGACACCTAAGTTATTAAATGGCACCTAACTTTTTTTTTTAAATTTCAATTTATATGCCGCCCTTCTCCGGAGACTCAGGGTGGCTTACAATCTATTAAGCACAAATCAATGTGCTTAGCAATACGTATTAGGCACCTACCTTATTAGGCCACATAATAAATGGAAAGTTTAAAATAACCATCTAAAATAATGAATACAAACATGGTACAAGCACAGGACATATACTCTAGCTAGTCTTCCATCAACTTAATTGATCTCTTGACAGCTAAAAATACTGATTGAAATTTCCAATGCAAATGAATGCCTGTTTATGTTAGGTAATCAAATTCATTTTTCAGCCCAAAATGATTGTCATATGACAGCAAAAACACAAAATTTGTCATTTAATTTCTAGGCAGAGGATAGGATACCCTGACTACATTCAGAACTTTTGAAATGGTCAATTTAATATAGATCTGGAGAAGTATTTGGAAAAATGGAGAAAGATTTTCTTACAATCTAGCCAAGAAACACTAGCATAATTTTTAGCCTTTGAGCACAATTTGTAAGCAAGCTACAGAGCTATGATGAGTGAAGTATGTGCCGTTTGACAGAAATTGATGCCAGTTTTCAAAGAATGCCCTTTTAAAATCTGATTTTTCAAAAGTGCCAGTAATATGATTTCTTTGCTACAAAATATAGTAAAATTTGCAAATAAAAAATTGTCCTTGCTAAATTTAAATAAAATGTTGAGTGAAAGAAAAGCAGTATTTGCAAAGAATAATTATATTCTTTATATATGCAGTGTAGCTGAAGATTTACAGTTAAATGGCATTATATATCTTTTTTTGTAAAATAAACTAATGTAGCTAACATAACTCACAAAAGATCCTCATGTAGCAACTTGTAAACTAGAGGTGGCTAAAGCTTTGTGACTGTGATCCTGATCACAAGTTTCACTCTGATTTGAAATCAGACCAGTAGATACCAAATCCAGTATTCTTTTTTGTTCTTCCCTTCCTCGTTATTTTGCATAGAGCAAAAGTGGAAAGATTTATATTCTTTTTGATGTAACTACTGCAACATTATCATTCACAGCATACTGAAGCTATAAATAAATAGATCAGGGACAGAGATTCAAGGAAACTCGCAGTTGGAATGCAGTTTGTTCATATGTTTTCCCCTCAGCTTGAGTAAATGAAAATCTGTTCCAAATTACTCTGTTCAGTGCCACAGATCGTGATTTTAGTTGAAATGTTATGTATATTACAGTAACAATTTCTATGATTGTACAGTCTACTGAATGCCAAAATGAGACTAGTGAGTTCAGGTTTATTTTGGAACTAGTAAAATACATTTTGCACTAATGGCTGGGGAAGGGCAATTTTTGAAATGGTTCCCTTGATTCAGATTTGGAAGTGAGGATAATCTGGCTGTGATATCTGTCACCCTATTGATCACTACAGTTGATTTGCCTGGTTTGGCTGTCTAAGAGAAAATTATCTTCCTCTTATATCACTTTTTCCCCATTGCTCCTAAAACTATGTGCTGAAAGAGGACCACCATTTCAGAGAGAAAGATTCCACTGATCTTCAGACAAGAGTATACAACTTGGGTTTGATTTCTTGTAACTCCATGCATACCTATGAATTTCTTGGCAACAATATGGAACTGATTTATCATAGTCTTTTCCAGTTCCCACACACTTCCCTCCAAGGTACAAGTTGTCTTTGAAGTTATGTCAGACATGAAAAAAGGACTTACGACCCAGATCCAAAGTTCCAAGGGTTGCCCTGCCCCCCCCCCCCAGCCCCTAGTGGTGACATACTTCACTTTGGCTGCTCAGCAACAGGGCACATCCACATGACCATGCTTTACAATGGTGTTGCTGAAATCTGGCAGCTTTCTGGTTGTCAGCAAAGCCATACCCTTAGTGAACCATTGGTTTGCTTAGTAACTTTGGCGTCTGCTTAATAACCACCTCAAAAAATGTAAAATCAGTCATAACTGGTCATAACTATAGCTAGGATTATGGTGAATGTTTGTCAAAAATATTCTTTAAAATATAGCCCTGAAATTGCATACTCCTCTGGAGGTTTCTTATGCATTGATAATACATTAACCAATTGGCTGATAGTAATGATGCATATTTGGTTGGAAGCCCTGCTTAGTGCAATGTCTATGTTACTCTTCTAGCTGTTTTTTTTAGGAATTCAGTTGCTTCCAACTCTTTGTAACCTGATGGATGTCATTTTGCAAAGACTCTATTAGTAATTCCTTATTTATGTTCTTCTAATATCATACTTGTATCATTAGTGGCGGTCCCTTGTCATTCATTTTGTCATTATTTTTTGATTTTCTTTCATTTTTCCAAATATCAGGTTTTTCTCCAGAAACTCTTAATTTTGCACTATGTATCCAAAAGGTTTAAGTTTTAGTTTCATTATTAACATTTCCAATGGGCAATGTATCCCATTATTTCATTTGTGGCCTAACATATTTTCAACAAGTTTATCTAGCACCAGCCTTTTCCACTTATCACAATTTATTTATTATTTTCACAATTGGAAACTCGTGGTCTATATAAACTTGTTATCAGTTGCCTTTGACTCTCAATGTTTTGTTTAGACCTGCCATAAACTTTGTCCCTGAGAGGATTTTTTTAAATTTCATGGTTATAGTCATAATCCCTGTGAATCAGTAAACTTCTGATTGTAGTTTGATCATGCTAGTGCTCTCCTTTCTGAATTATTTATTCCCTTCTTTTCAATCATATCTGATTCTCAGAAACTGCCTGGACAGTCCCTGCTTTTGTTGGCAAGGTTTTTCAGAAGTGTTGTACCATTCTCTCCTTCCCAAGGCTGAGAGAGAATGACTAGACCAAGGTCACCCATCTGGCTGTGTGTGTGAATAAGGCAGGACTGAAATTCACAGTCTCCTGCTTTCTACCCTGATGCCTTAACCACTATATCAGATTGACTGTCTTCTTTCTGGATATTAGAATTTAAATTCATCAACTTCTTGGCCACCCTCTATTTAAAAAACAAGGGAAGCACTTTAACGGTATCTTCTTTAAAATTTTAAATAGTTCTACAGTGTTAACATCAACTCTTTTCCTCCAAGTTTTTTATTTTATATTACATATACATATCAATGCATGAACAGTGTAACACCTGAGTGCCATACATTTCAGTACAGATAAAATAATATTATTAATCATAGTTATCACATTCATCCAGCTTATATATTTCTAGTAGTAATACACATTTATATCAAATTATAATCTCTCATTATTTCATATTGTTAAAACATACATGATACTACTGCCATTCAGTTTCTAAACTCCCTCCTATCATTGCACTTACCTTATTTTATTAAAATGTGTATGCTAATATTCCCCCTTTCTCTTATTTCTGTTTTTATTCTAACTTTTATTCCTGTCACCATTATATTAAAAGATGTTCCCTTTGTATTACAATACTATTCTTCATTATTTCATTATTCAATATTTAAATATACAATTCTAATACCAATCAATATTATTTAAACATACAAATTAATTCTTTTCATATTCTTTATATTCATTAAATCTATATGATTCCACTATTAATATACCTGTTTATATTAAAATATTCTTTCATTTTATTATTCATTATTTCACTTTATTATTCATAATATATCATAATAAATCATAATATTATTTAAACATACTCAATAATACGGTACCATTATTCAATCTCTAATTTTCCCTATTTTAATAATTGGTTCTTATTCATATTTCCCATATTTCACTCTTCAAATCTATTTATATTAAAATATTATGCTTCATTGTTTCATTATTCAATGTTTCAATATACCATTTTAATGCCAATCATGATATTATTTACACATACAAAATAATTCTATTCATATTCTTTGCTTTCATCCAATCTATATCGTTCTAGTATAGTATAATATATACTATATATTTTATAGTATATATTATATCTAGTATAATATAAACACGTTTATATTAAAATATGTTCTTTTTGTTATTTAATTGCTCAGCATTTACCAATCACAATATTATTTAAGCTTACTTAATAATACCATCATTCAATCTCTAATTTTCCCATTTTATTATTACTTTTGTTTCATCGTGTAAAGGTATATGTACAGGTAATCCCTCAATCTGTTATTGAATACATTCCTATCTCTGTTCTAATTTCTCCTCCTGCCACCATTATACAAAAAAGGAAAGAAAAAGAAAAAAAAGATTTTTTCTTTCTTCTTTTTCCTATCTGTCTTCTATCCATCATCTCTTGCCCGCATAAATGCTTTAATTCTTATTCTTTTTTTTTAACTTGCCTCCCATATTCTTCTCTTAAATCTTTATCTCTGTCTGTATCTGTGTCTACATCCTGCTTAGTCAATCTAAGTGTTTCTCCCATCTCTACCCTCTTCCACTGTCTAACTTTGAAATTATCAGCCCAGACCCCTGTCTCCCTTCCCAAAGTATCTTCCTGCTCCTTCCATTCTCTTTTCAGATCTCTTAGAATGTTTTTCCCCTGGTTTGATTCATCAAACATTTTTTTTAATGACTCCTCATTATCTTCTTTTCGTTGATTCCACAATTCTCCCCCCCCCCCTCTATTCCTTCTGCTAGCTCCTCCCTTTCCTGGGCATCTTGGTCATTATTCATTGTCCTTTGTATAATATTTTCCAATTTTGATCTATGCCATCCATGATTTAGGGTTTGAAGTGATCAGCTGGAACAATACTTAACTCAGAAAGGTCGGCAGTTCGGCGGTTTGAATCCCTAGTACAGGTCTCCTGCGTGAGCAGGGGGTTGGACTAGATGACCTCCAAGGTACCTTCCAACTCTGTTACTGTTAACATTCCGAATAATAAAACTAGTCAGTTAAAATATAACCCTAGAAGTCGTATATGGCCATTTCCAACGATGACAGTGCTAAATGACAAAATACGTGTTATTTTGAGATAGAACAGCTATAATACCCCAATTATTAACCCCAATTAGTAATATAAAATTGATATAAGATTGAACTTAATCTGCCCTTAGGTTATGTTGCAAGGTTTAGGAAAATGCAGGTCAACTTGCTTACTGCTTAATGACTCATGTGCCCTTTCTAACGGATGAGGTACCGAAGGTGACAGATGGTGTCAGATAAGACCCTATAAGGATAACTTCTCCTTTCCATTTGTATGTTTGAACTTCTCCTTTTTACATATGTTTTACCTTAATGTGCTTTAATATTAGTGATTAAGAAGCATAGCTTGGGCAGGGCTAAGGGGGAAGATTGCATAAACTATAAAAGTAACCCTGGGGTGCAGCCACAGCCCAGTTCAGAATTTTTATTTATTTATTTATTTATTTATTTATTTATTTATTTATTTATTTATTTATTTATTTATTTATTTATTTAT
>JANHFM010005734.1:30965-41615 GCA_032468115.1 Grayia smithii | reverse complement strand
AGATTAGCATTCATAAATACATGCAGAAAGATGGGATGGGGGGGGGGGGGAAGGAAGGAACAAAGTTTGCAATTCTTTCTTTAAAAGACCTCTCCCAACCTGCGCAACCGCCTCACAATCCGAGTTAAGACTACAACTCCCCGAATTCCAAGCCGATGGCTCCGCGTGTTCGCTCGGCACACTGGGAATTCTGGGAGTCGTAGTTCGTAGAAGGGGAGGGCAGGGCACTAAAGGGAGGCTGGTTGCTCTTCCCCGCAAGGAGCCGTCTCAGAAATGGTACGAAGAAAAGGAAGTTGGAGGGGGGGGGGAGCCCTTGTAACGCCCCCCCCCCGTGACCATGCTGCTGCGTAACGTGTGAAAACGCCTGACACCCTCCCGAGGCTTCGCTTTTCCTCTCCGTTTTTTCAATCTGGAACTCCCCAAACTTTCCTGTACTGTAGTAATACCTCCCAACGCCAGGGGGACTCAACCTTCCCACCCCCAACCTCAGGATCATAGAGCAGACCGGCCTAGCGAAGCAGAATAAAGGGAGAGCAAACCAAAACAAGGGACTTTGAGAATCTAATACATTTCTGAGAAGACAAAACTCAAGTAATGCCTTCTTTTTCTCTTTTAGTGACAACGTGCGACGGTCCCTTCTTTTCGAAGCCTACTGTCACCCCTTGTCCGAAACTGTTCTCTCCACATGAATCCCCCCTCCTAGTCTCAGAATATGGTACGGCCCATTTTGTTTACGTTTTTTCTTTCTTTTTTTTTTGTAAAAAAAAAAAGGCTTCGTAGGGTGTGGTCGTCGAAAAGAAAAAAAGGAAGTTGGCTGGCTACGCAAATCGCGTCGGGTAATGTTTGACAGGCAGAGGAACTCGGCCAATCCAGCGAGAGCGGGAAGACGCCCGAGAGCCAATGAGAAAACGGACCGGTGGAGTGGGTGGAACTACGATCGGTGAGGGGAAGCTGAGGGGAAAGCCGTGGAATGGCGGACGGTTGGGACGGTTCGCTTCGGTGGTGAAGAGCTGAGTGGAAGCGCATTGGAGAAGGCGGCCGTAGGCGGGTAAGCCTCACCCCGTAGCGGCGAGGGGGGGGTGGTGGGGAAGAAAATAACCAGGGGTCACCTTAAAGAGGTGTGGGGGAAGAGGTAAACTGGAAAGGTGCTCTACATCGTAGTGGGAGTGGCGCCATTGGGGCTGACGTAAAGGAGGCGATGGAGGCGGGGGGCGTGGCCTATGCGGGTGGTGCCCCAGACAGGTGAGGGGCGTGGCTTGTCCTACGAATGGCGCCTGGTACTGGAGTGGGACAATCCAAACTTCGGGTCCGCGGGCTTCTCTTTCCTGCTGGCTCCCCGACATCCTCCCAAGTGCACAGTGATGGCTGAAGTAAGTGAATGGGGCTCGTGGTAAGGATTTCGGAGCCCCGTGCCCGAGAATTCGTGGGTCAAGGCGAGATCCAAAATCAGGAGCCCTTCCTACTCTTAAGAGTTTTCTCCTGGTTACTTGTCCTCCTTCTTCCTCCCCGAGTTATTTTCATAAGGGAGGGGCGGGGAGAGAACTTTTTAAAATGTTTTAAACTTGTCTTCCTTGGACGTGTTGTTCCTTTTTTCAAAATTGCAACTTAAAAGTGAGAAAGGTGTAAAATTACGAAGGTGTTCAGGTTGGATTAAAGGTGAAGATTCACACGGCCTCCTTTTTGAGGGTTATGAAACCTGCAAGTTTATCCTGTAACATATTTGTTAGCATTCATGGGACCCAAGACTGGTGTTCGCATTGCACCATACAAAGGCAATTAATGATCTATTTTCCATGTTCGTGTTAGATAGGAAATCTGCGAACTACATGTAGAGATTCTGGTCTAACCTATCTATTCAGGAATAGCGTTATATAGTTTTCTGCTTTGGTCCATATCTATACTGGTCCTACTTCGTTTGCAGTCAGTTGACTGTTTATACAGATATTGTGTAAAGAATCACGGTAGAGGTCTAGTTTTTATTGTTGGAAAGAATCTTACTAAAGGCAGTGGGGTGGCTTTTCAAAAGAGGAAAATATTGTGTTGGTCTAAAATGGCTTTTAGATAACCAGAGTGTGTGGTTATTGGGAATATAGGTAGTCTTCGACTTTCAACAGTTTGGTGACTGTTTGAAATTACAATGGCACTGAAAAATGTGGCTTATGACCATATTTTCATAGTTATGACCTTTGCTGTATTCCCGTGGTTATCTGATCAAAATCCAGATGCTTGGCAACTGTTTCATATTTATGAGTGTTGTTGTGTTCCAAGGTCATGGGATCACCTTTTGCGATCTTCTGACAAGCAAACCAGTGGGGAAGCCAGCTTCACTTAACAACTGTGTTACTAATTTATCAACTTCAGAGATTCACTTGACTGTGGCAAGAAAAGGTTGTAAAATGGGGCAAAACTCACTTAACAAATATCTCACTTAACAACAGAAATTTTGGGCTCAGTTGTGGTCGTAAGCCAAGGACTACCTGTATTGATCAATTTACCCTGTAATGAGTTCTTTTTGTAAATTGCTCTGTTTTATTTATTAAATTTGTATTCTGCCCAGTTCCCAATGTCTATGCCCCCACGTTCTTTCACTCTTGATAAGGAAGTGAAGCTAGTGGTGTAAAACCAGGAAGCTCAATATTTAACAGTTACTTGCTTCTTCAGAGGACAATCCAGTCAAACTATGTGTATATAGTGTATCTGGAGGAGAAAAATGTATTCATCCCAGATTACTTTGAATTTTTACTGTGAATCGTTTTGGTATATGGTGGTTATAGAGTGTTTGAAAACAATTGGATATAAGAGGGTTCTGTTAGTCTATAATACATGGGAATTTGGGCCAGTGCTATTTGTAGGTTTAGCCTTCATTCCAAAGGAAGTATGTAGATACTGCAAGGGAGGGAAACTCTTGTGTTCAGGACTCCTTGGGGAATGATGGGACATTAACATTGTTAACATAAACAATTTAAGGAATATATCCTGTGGTAATTATATTTAGGATTGTAATTTGCACATACTAAGTAAATTCCCAGTGTAAATTTGTAAAGTCTTTCATTTCTGTTTGGTAAGTGATATCAATGTATATGAAATACCTTTATATATGTCATAAGCTGGGGACCTTTTAATATCGCTTTGGTAAACAGTATAAAACAATAGTGCGTGTCTAAGCTAAATTGCTATTCTTTGACAATGTAGTCTGTATGCATTGTACTGTTCATAATAACATTCCTCCAGTGAAGATAGTTGATAGCGATACTTTTAAGTACACAATTTGTTACAAGGAATAGGGATTTTTTTTTTAATGTGACTTTGCTTATTTTTATGGGTAAGATGGTAGGGAAGGACCTGGGAACATTGAGGCCAGAAGAAAATCAGGGCATTCTGGCATTTGTCTTGGAAAAAAGAAAGGCAGTGGAGTGATGTACTCAATGAAACTGAACAAAGTAATAGAGGAACAGGAAAGCAATTCTGTGGCTTTAATAGGGTCTTGGAACACACTTCTTGCTGTGATTCATAGACAAGGAAAATGCTGATGCAGGAAAGACTAAATGAAATGAAGCAAGAAGGTGGAGTCTCTAAACAGATATGATGACCTAATCATGTACTAGTTGATTAAGGAACTGATGGGATTTAAGAATGTTCTATCTGAAGTAGAAAATACTAATCGTAGAATAATTTTTCATTGAGAAAAGGAAATTGATGTAATAAGTAATAAAGAGAAAGGAGAGCTGTTTCCCTATAAAACAGGAAAACACCCATGCTGACCATAAGTTGGAAAAAGTAGTCACTCTCCCAGATCATAATGTAATTTCTTTTAATAATTTGTTGAGTACAGTACTTTTGAACAAGACATGACGGTCTGAAAGCCATTAACAGTGGTTTACAAATCACATTGACTGGATGTATGCTTCATGGTAAACCAATGCCCCACATTATAGCTTAATATTTTGGATGAGGGTGAGAGGTAAAGCTACTTCCAAATCACCAACCTTAATCCTCCCAAGTTTTAAAATGGCCTAGAATCATATTGGAAAATGTATTTTGATCCATATTATGGGAGATAAATGGAGAGGTTTACCTTCCAGAGATCTCATTTCATTTCCACCTCAACTCTTGCCTTTAAGAAACAGGACACTTTTAGCCTTATAGTTGAACAGCTTCTTAAAGCACTTTAAAATATCAGGAGGCCAAAATGGAGCCATTGGCTTTAGTGATATTGGAATCCAGTGTGTACCCAGGAAAAACTGATGTTCTGGAATCTGTTGATAAAGGTTTAGTGGAATGACATGACAGGAAATTGCTTCTATTGAAGCTTTGCATGGAAATGAGCATCCTTTGATAAGGAAAGGAATGCATATTATTTAGGCATATGGATTAATTTTATACCCTGGCCTCTCTGGTTAGGAACATGTTATAGTGGTATGGTGGTAATTTGGAGAGTTACTTGGAGTGGGAATTCTTAAAATATTTGGAGAAATAGATGCAGTCTACATTGTATATAAAAAAAACCCTATGTTGGAATTGAGTTGGCAGAAAAATCCCTGTGCCTAAGAGCAAGATATGGGCCTGTTTGTGTATGCCTATGTATGTATACTTTTGGGAATTTGGAGAGTGATATGCACGATCTCTAGAAAATACAGCCATACACCCTTTAATGTAACTTCTTATATCAGTACTTTTGATGGGCCTATGCAAAAAGCAGGTTGTTGGATCAATAAGAATAAAAGTTAATGATTATTTTGTAAATGTAAAGATCAATTGGATAAAAAAATGAATCGTTCCCCTTTTTTGTGTTCCAACAATTTCCATCTTAGTTTTGCTATATGGTAGTTGCAAGAGGCATAGAAAAATATCAACTCATATAAAATAAAGAGTATTCGAATTTCATTAATACTGATTATCTAGAGAGAAGAAAAACAACTGATGAGTTTTTGTTCATTAGCTATGAGAATAATTTTGATATAACTTGAATTATTAGTTTTATTAGTACATTATGTACCAAATACAAAGTATTGTTAGATTTACAAATAAGATTTTTTTTTCTTGTATATTCTTTATCTGTTTAAAACATTTGGATGCAAGTAAATTGTACTTGAATTTGTGGTTTCAATTGACATTTCAGATTTGGCTTAGAATTAAGTTATCTTTGAAATCTTTTGTTCTGAAGGATTAGACATTGTGAAATTCAAGGATTGATTGATTTCTTCCTGTAAAATGCTACTGATTTATGAGAAAAGTCAATGAAGAGTTGTCGGCAACTGTACTTTGAGATGGGCAGAGGTTACTCTCCAACTGTGGGAATCTGTAGTTCTACTCATCAGAGCAAATGCCTCATTGCCTCCTCTTGAATGTAATAGGAGGGCCAGCCTCTTACTAGCCTCAAGCTATGATTGTGGCTCTAAGAATAGCCTGGCTTCCAACTGTGCCAAACCTTTTTCTCTCCATCTTTGGGGGAGAAGGCTGTGGCTTTCTGCTTAGATTGCAGTCTAGAGTGCATCAGTGACGTGACAGCAAAATAATTATTTGCTTTTCTTCTGACTCCAAATGTGAAGATGGAAGGAAAGATAGGTATCTTTACTTCTGTTGTCATGAGCATAGTGCCTCCAAAAGATAGCAGAATTGCATAAGTAAACCTGTCCCATTTTCTAGCTTCAGAGTGATAATTGTACAGGGAGTCCTTGAGATCCAACTGTAACTTAGCCTAGAAATTAAGAGTCACAAGTCATGATAGTTGTAAAGGTCCAGTCACCATATGACTGGATCAATTTTACAAACTTTTTTCCTGGCAATTAAGTGAGTGCCGCAGTTGTAAGGGAACCCATTTTTTGTTATGAGCCATTTTTTATTGGTAATTAGAAGTAAATGCCAGTTTCAGGCCAAAACATTGTAAATTGCAGTCATATGACCACAGGGTGTTGTAAATGGCTACAAATGTGGTTCAGTTGCTGAATGTAGTCATGTGATCATGGGTGAAGGCAATGTTGGAACTTTGAAACGGGGCTCCATCATAACTTGGGACAGTCGTTAAGTGACCAGTCATAAGTTGAGGACTACTGGGAATGTAATCAAGTACATAGTTTTTATCAGAAATATTAACATGGCTAGCAAAAACAGTCCTATTAAGAGATGAATGCTTTTCTCAAATCAGGACAAATCCTGGTTTGCTTAGCTGCTTGCTTAAAAGGGAAGTTTGGAGGTAGAACCCATGAATGCAGACTGGTATATCCATCTTTTCTATATCATAGTGATTGTTTTGCTAATAGCCCATTTAACATGGCTATTTTGTAAAATTTATAAAGGTGTCCTATACTGATTCCAAATAAAAGTGTTCTTGTAATAATCATTCTTATTGTTTGGAAGCTCTATTCAATTCTTAATTCAAATGTTTAAGATACTTCTGAGGAAAAAAAAACCAATCTAAAATAATGAAATCTAAAGCTATCTGTAAAAATAAGAAAAAGGAATTGGCAGTTGTAGATTTTGTAATGTCAGAGGTTGACTTAATAAGTATTCAGCAATGATTAATTTAAAATACTAAAACTGTTTGGGCAAGAATTCATGCACATATTGTAATGATTTTTCTTAAAGTAATTGGATTATATTTAGTGAGCTATTTACATTTAATTATTAAGAAAAGACTTATCTTCCCAGTATTTCCCAACAAATGGTAAGGTGAAGAAATTGGATATCGGAATATAATTAATTGTATAAGGTGAATTAGAAAGAGCTGTATGTATTATAGATAGGCTGCTTTAGTTCAGTAATTTAGAACTGCTATTGAAAGTGTAGTGCATAATTTAAAAACTGAATTAAGAAAAGGGGAGCTACTTAAATGGCACAGTTTTAGATATCTGTCCTGAAGAATGTCAGCAGATAAATCATTCCTCACTAGTTGCATTGTGACTAGAGAGGGGAAATTCCTAAAGAGAAATATGTGCAAATCTTTGTAAGGAAGTAACTCATGCTTGCATTTCCCAGGTAGAGAAAACAATATGGCAGCCATACACAAATGAGGACATGCAACCATCTTTAGATATATTTACATACTGGCATCAATTCAGCTTTTAAATGTGTAGCATTAATTGTGAAATGTTGTTGAACCTGGCAAAAGAATGCATAGTAGCTGGTTTTCAATGTATAAATAGTTTTCAGTCTTGTCATTTGAAGATGTATGGTTTTGCCACAAGCATTTAAAGATGTTCTCAATATATTTGCAATTGCTCTAGTGTTTCTGGAGAGCATAAGATGGATTTAAAGATAAGCCAATCTCTGCAGTAGCCTCTAACTATGGCATAGTTATAATTATATCTGGCTTGTTTTGGGATTTCTGTTTTCTGTTCATTGTCTTTTTTAAAAACTGAATTAAACCACAGTGATGCTCTTTGGAGGTAACGCTTGTTGAATTCAGTGGAAATTACTTCTTGTTCTTGATCATTGTTTCAGTATAGCCAACTAATGCTGGTTTCACCTACACGGTTTGCATCCTTTGGTTGTACCCTTGCTTACACCTTTGATGAACAACTGAATCCCAGATCTGTTCTGCCAGTCAGATTAATCTGTAGTAAGTGCCTTCTATTTCTAGTGGAGTAGAATTGGATCAGCAACAACTCATATGCTTTTTTCCCATAAAATGTTGGATTCAGCTCTAATCACTGTATAACCATAGGTTTTAAGTGGAATCATAAAAAATGAAAATTTATATCTTGAGCATTTTGCCTTTGACTAAATACAGATAGTCCTAAACTTATTACCACAATTGAGGTCTAAAATTTATGTTGCTAAGTGAGACATTTGTTAAGTGAGTTTTGCCCCATTTTATTATCATTCTTGCCACAGTTGTTAAGTGATTCACCACACTTGTTAAATTAGTAACATGGTTTTTAAGTGAATCTGGCTTCCCCATTGACTTTGTCAAAAGGTTGCAAAAGATGATCACATGATCCTGGGACACTGCAACTGTCATAAATCTGAGTCGGTTGCCAAGCATCTGAATTTTGATGACACGATTATGTGGATGCTGTAATGGTTATAAGAGTGAAAAAGGATCATAATCACTTTTTTCAATGATATTGTAACTTTGAACAGTCACTAAATTAACTATTGGAAGTTGAGGATTACCTGTACTGTAAGGTATAACTTAGCTATTGGTTGTTATAACTATGTTTGGGTGCAAAACTGCTCAGATGTGGAATAAGAAACAATAATTCTTGTTCCTGACTAAGATCAGCTGGGTGGGGTAATAGCATGTTTTATGTGTAATGATAAACCATTATTTAGTATTATGGCTATAAATAGCTATCTGCACAGGTGTCAGGTTAAAGCATTCCTATTTCTCTTCCATCTGTGAAAATAGGAAAATTAATCAGAATTTCAGTTCAGTTTAACGGATTAGTTTGTATAGTATGCTAACACTAACAAAACAGAATTGCTATGTTTACATAATATGCCATGCCTGGATAAATAACTGATATTATGGCTTTATGTATTATGGCGTTATGTAAATGCCCTACTTCATACAACATAGCAATGAGTTGCTGTGTTTCCACAACATGCTGAACCATAAATTACTCAAATTTATGTCAGCTTAGTTTACCTATGGAAACTTAGTCCTCGTGTGCTAAGGATTATTTTAAAATCTAGACAATTGCAAAAGAAGCCATTAAGACAATCTGAAAGCTTAAGCATGTGTTGTCACTTTGCAGAATATACATTAATCAATAAATTTCTATTGTAAGTTTGATTATGTTGGATGATTATGGGAAATATCTTCCAAGGGTTAAACCTAGAGAAACACCTGTGTAAATTTCATGCATGTATATAACATTTAGGTATTATGGAATATTAATCCATCCTTGGTTCTATAAAGAAAAGCATACTCTATAAGAAAGATGTAACTAAGGCTATGTATGAGTCAATTCTTATGAGCAGGAAATGAGGATTTAAGGCTGAGTTGTCGAAATCATTAGTCTTTTTGGACAGTTCACAGTATATTTGGTTTTAATGTCTATCTGCCTGTCTTAAGGACAATTTAATTGTTATATAGTTAGCATTTCTAGGGTAAAGTAAGGTAAAGGTAAAGGTATAGGTAGCATTTCTATTGTTCTGTAAGCTCTTTAAGACAGTATGTAAAGAAAAAAAAAATATTTGGGCAGGGATGGGGGGAAGAAAGAATCAGTTAAAACCATAACTTCTCTTTTCCAAATATTGTTGTCTGCTAGCTATAGCTGTCTGTAAATGATAGAAATCTGCATTTGAGATAATGGCAAAGTGTAAGTGCTTATTATAGGTGGATATGATGTGATATAACAATGGTGTCTTCAGTAATTACTTGTGCAGTGCTTGTTGCTGAGACTTCTCTTCAGGTTACAACATCCTTTTTTGGCAGGATGCAGAATTTTCTTCTGGACCTTCCTTTTAAAGGTTTCTAATATCTATCATTTCCTCCCTTTTCCTGGCTTTTCAGAATTACTTGAAACTGTTCTTTCTGGCAATTTTCCAAAGAAATTAATAACTGCTGAGAGAACTCACTGTCTTAAGACACCAGAAATAACAACTGGTCTTTCCTTGGTAAAAAGAAATAAGATTTCTGATTTGGTGGCCTGATAGAAATTTAAAATTTTGACCCTTTAGTTATTTTTTCCCCTTTTTTCTAGATCTTCTGGTGTGTCTGATCCACCACTGGGTATTATGAAAAGCTGTCCCTAAGAAGCTGGAAAATTGTGCTGCTTGGTTTTGTTATGTTTTAACAAACCTAACAAAACCAAGCAAACTTGGTTTGCAGATATTTTAACAAGGTTTCTATTCAGGTATTTGCTTGAAGGTGTGAGGGATTGAAAGTACAGAAGGATGTCTACTTTCTGCCCCCACCATTGTTGTCCTCTCATCCTACCCCTCTCTATTCTCAACTTCTAGTTGACCAGGGAGATCTGAAAAGATGCATAATTGCACTCAGCGGCTGTGGGTACATTTTTTAGCAGAATTCTGTTTTGAATCTCAGGTAAAGGTTTCCCCTGTCCAGTCAAGTCTGACTCTTAGGGAGCAGTGCTCATCTCTGTTTCTTAGCTGAGGGAGCCAGCGTTGTCGGAAGACATTTCTGTAGTTGTGGCCAGCATGACTAGAAGTGGAGGTGCACATCCCACCAAAGTGGCATCTATTTATCCATTCATATTTGCATGCTTTCAAACTGCTAGGTGGGCAGGAGCTGGGGCTAGTAATAGGAGCCCACCTGTTGTGTGGCACTCAGGTCTTGAACCTGGGCTGTCAGCTTTCCAGCTGACAAACTTAGCATCTTTAATAGTTGAGCCATCAAGCCCCAATTTGAATCCTAGATGAATTTGGTTGTATCTCAGGTGTTAACTCTTCAAAGGAGACTGGATCAGGAAACAGATATCACAAGAAATGCTAGAACTCAATCAATTTATAGCTTATAACAATAGACTCTTGAAAATATGGCAGTTTCCCCTTCTACCAAAGAGCCTCGGTGGTGCACTTAGCTAGTGCACTGCTAAGTGTTTCCACTTAACTCCAGCTACCTGCAGTTAGCTGCAACCTAACAGCTGAGGTTGATTGTTGACTCAGGTTGACTCAGCCTTCCATCCTTTTGAGGTAGGTAAACTGAGGACCCAGATTGTTGGGGGCAATAAGCTGACTTTG
>JANHFM010005731.1:43817-56168 GCA_032468115.1 Grayia smithii | reverse complement strand
GCCCGGGGGGGCCGGGGGAGGGGCGGGGCTGGTGGAATTCTGGGACTTGAAGTCCATTTCTCTTCAATGGACCAAAGGTTGAAAAATGCTCCTTTAAAACAACAGTTTCCAATCTTGGCAACTTTATTAATTTTAGACTTTAGCTCCCAGAATTCCCCTTAGTGTGTGCCTGGCTGGGGAATTCTGGGAGTCCATCCCTGTTCAATTCGTTGAGAAATTCTCCTTTAAGCCAAAGGTCTCCAACCTTGGCAATTTTAAGGAATTTAAGAATTCCTCTTATTGTGACTGGCTGGGGAATTCTGGGAGTTGAAGTCCCCAGATCTTAAAGTTGCCAAATTTGGAGAGCCCTGCTTTAAGACATTGGGGGAGGGGGGTGGGCAAAGAAGGGGGACAGGAACAAAAGCAGAAATAGAACCAACCCTCCAGAGACAGAAAATCGGAATGAACTATTAGGAAGTTATTGGGGGAAAGGTGGAGAAGTAGCAGCAAGAGATGGGGGAGGGGGCTGGGTTTACCTTGGAATGGAAAGTGGGGAAGGGGAGACATTGTAATGAGTAAGTTGGGGGAGGAGTTGATTGGATTTATTAACCCAAACAGCTACCCATCCATGACGAGGCTGGAGGGCGGACAAAAGGATTCAAATCCCAAACCCTACATTTGAGCACATGCCTGGGTTTATGACATCCCATTTCAAGCCATAAAAGAGAAGGCAATCCACTCCCAAGGTTGGTTTAACCTCCCTGCCCAATAGTCCTAAGGAGCATTGAGGGGTGGTAACTATATGTCAAAAGGGAAGGTCATTTTGTCCTGTTGGGGAAGAGGGAAACCAGGGGTGAGTCAAGAGCATCAGGCTGTCTTTGAGCCCTTCTGGGGAAGCTCTGCCCTTCTGGATGTAATTGCAAGGCCACCACAGCCCCTTGCATCCCGATGGCCTTGCTTTGGTCACGCTGGGCTGGGGCTGAAGAGAAATGTGTAAATAAGCACTGAAGTGGAAAGGGTTTATATGATACATGGTGGAAGAAGAAAAGGAAGAGATTTGAGCTAAGGTAAGTGGAATGAGGACAAAAGCAATAAAGACTGAAAGATGAGGTGGTTTGATGAGATGAGACACCCATCGGCATAAATTACCGATGGTTAAATTTATATGTCTCTCGTCATCAGGCAACTCTCCCAAACCCAGCTGAGCAACCAGCCAAATCCTTGGTGTTGAGTGGGTTTCTCTCTTCTTTCCAAGGGATTCAGGTACGTCACGATCAGGACAGTGGCTACATGCACCATAAGTTTGCCATCGTGGACAAGAAGGTGCTGATCACGGGTTCTTTGAACTGGACCACCCAAGCAATCCAGACCAACAGAGAGAACGTGCTGGTGGTGGAAGACCAGGCTTTGGTGAACATCTTTCTAGAAGAATTTGAAAAGATTTGGGAAAACTACAATCCTGCTAATTACACATTTTTCTCTAAACATGAGAAAACCGGGATTGAAAATGGATAAAGTTAATTGTAGGACAAAAATATATAGCATGGCAAAAAATAACAACACCAGTTTGTGAGCATTTAGTTCAAAATTTCTCATGTTGAGAACGACCTAATTATCTTAAAAGATAAGCAGCAGGTCAGGAAATACACAAGCAGTGTACTCTTAATTGTTTAGTAAATTTACTTTCCAAGGAATAGAACTTGAAATAGGCTTTATTAAGAAGGGATATAAAGCTGCATTATTGCAGAACAGAATGCAAAGATGCAAATGTATGCTGATCTTTATTAGCACATTTCCTGCATATGGGACGTGAACATTCTAAGATGTTGCCTTTAGCCTCTGTGCTTATGCAGAATCAGATCTCGCATCTGAATTGAGAGAGAGAAAAGGTTCAGGAAGGCCCAAGAACAACTATCTGCTTTTATTTTCCAAAAGACCAGTAAAGTTGGGAGTGCTGAATTTCTATTATGCGTTGCTTGATTTGAATCCTGGAACATAAGAAGTTGGCAGCAGAAAATGGAGAGGCAGAACCGTCGCCCTGTGTAGTGTATTGGACTAGAAGGCAACATCCAGCCATAAGTATGATCCCAGTTGCAATATTTCAGTTTCAATATTTATATTACATTATTACATTAGGACTGGTGGATTTAACCCTTGCTGTATTACCTATGAGAAAGATTGCAAGAGGGGAATTGGAGGAAATGGAAGTAACTTAATGCATGAACACCTTGAATACGTTGCCAGGTCTTGTTTGTTTAGTTTTTTTTCAATGATTAAAGCTGTGGTTCCAGAGAGTAAGTGTGAATGGAATTATTGTAATATTTTGGGATTCTAACACTCGAGTTATGAAATAGTTACCCTTACCTCTAAGAGGGTCTGGAGTCAGGCAGTTTAAACAATATTTTTATTTTTTTCGTTTCCATTTCTTACTTTTTTTGCCATGCTTGGAACAGTTCAGCAACATATATCCTTTTCCACTTAATCAGCAATTGTTACATTTGTGGGGAAGTCAGTATCACATCCATGACTTGTAATAAAATCACACTTTAGTAATTCTGAAGGCCGCGTCATCTCCATCTACCAAAAAACCTTCATTACAGCATACCAAGGGTGGTGCAAAAATAGTTTATTACGATATAATTTTATGTATAGTTAAGTAATTATATTTACAAAATCATCAGCTACATCCATGGGAACCCTAGCATGTCACACAAGGTTTGTAAGGAATAAATACTGTGACCGAAGTGATACTTCTACAGTGAACAGCTGAAGAGGGAACTGGCTCCCTTAAAAGCATGAAAGAAGGCCATTTGGAATCTCACTAGATTCAAAACACATTCGTTGAGAACAAGAGAGGATTCATTCGAGTCCTCTTGGATGGAGTGGACTGCTAATTCACAGGGTGCCACCTGCTTTCCAAATGGACTCCCCTTCTTACACCCTAACTTTTGCTGGAAGGTGTGGATTAGAGCAGTGTTTCTCGATCTTGGGAACTTTAAGATGGGCGGACCAACTCCTAGAATTCTTAACAAGGTTGAGGAAGACTGAACTAGTCATTCCCACACTCAGTTCTCAGATGATCCAATCAAGCTATAGTCAACTTGGTGCTGAAGCTCACATGGGACTTAAGACAGAGACAGACGTGGTGGCCTCAGAAACCTTCTGAAGTAATGCGCTCATGAGTTGCCCATGAAGATGGGCCTCCTTGCAGTCCTTGTGCACAACCTCCCACTCCCTCTCCAGCCACAGGTTCATGTGGTAGGAACTGGTCGGCAGAATCTTCGGCAGCTCAGCGACAGGACGTAGACATTTACATGTGGTTGTTTCTTACACTGAAAGTAGCAATGGTGTTACTCCATTGAAAGAAGGAAATAACACAGAATTCTCACCACCCAGATGGACTTCCACTGTTAACAGCAAATTTTATTGACTTACGCAGAGTTACGGCATAGCTAATTTTATGGCAAACCCAAGATATTTCCCTTAGGTACTTTAGGAATATTTCTCAGCTCTTGTGGTCAGTCACGGGCTCAAATTCTACCAGCAAGGGTATTCTTCACCTCTGAAGTTCTGTTATGGTGTACAATAGCATAACTTTAAAGGGAGCTATTAAAACTGCAGCAGCTTATTCTGCCATGCTGTGACCACAGTACAGAATAGCATAATTCAAATTTATGGACAGTGAGAAGCAACTTTGGAGAACTGCTTGGTTTAATCTGCCACACAGTTAGTTAACGTGCAACAACATGGTGTACCTTTGATGACTTAAGAGATGCTACTATCACCATTGCTCAGTGAACATGCAGTGAATCTTCAATTTATTGGACCTTCTGTCGATCAGATTTCGAATGCATCAGACAAAATCCATCGGCTGCTGTAGACATACATACAATCCTATTCGTTATTTAATGGACATTAGGGTCTAACAAAACACCTTCCTACGAGTCCATTAAACTGAGTTTACTGCAACATAACTGCATAGCACGGGTTATTTGCGCCACTGTCCGTTGCAAGCTTACTGAAGTGAACGAGGAAGAAAACTATTGTATAGCAATTAGGTTTTAAAACACTGTACATATTTTTCTTTGGAGAGGCATTTCCAACACTAAAAAGGATCAGAGAAATTTAAAAATATATTTATAGCATTCAAACAAACCAACCAACATTCTGTAAGGGAACAAAGCAGGATTTCAGGTTACACTAATTTCCTTTTCCCAAGTCCAAAGGAAATCCGTATTAGAACAAGATTAAAAAAAGAAAGTCACCCCATAAAACCCTCCGCGAGTTTTTGCATAATAAATATTTACATGGCGTGCTTTGAATACTATACAGGTCTTAAATTATTTGTAGAGAATAACAAAGCTTTAAAAAATGGGTGGGGGGGGGAGGAATTACAAAGGAAAGATAAGCGTGCGTGTGCTCAGTGTTCACAACGAAGTACTGCATATGAACCATTGAAATGGAGAAAAAAGAAGTCCAGTGAGATTCTAATCAAGTATATTGTCATTACAAAAAGCAACATTTCCCCCCCCCACCCCCAAAACACCACACAGGACTGCTTGAAGGCAGCTTCTGTCAGAGGAAAAACAGCCTCCTGGATTCCTGGATCAGCACAAGCGATCCTCCTTTTGTTTCTTAGCACGAAAAAAGGAAAGCAAAATGGCATTAAGAGAAGACAAGAATCCTGCTTTGAAGCAAGGGGGTGGGGGGAGAGGCAAGATCGGCCCTGGACAACATCCCCAAAGCCGTATTTCAGGGGTGTGTGCACGGTACACCCAACCTGTGCCAAACCTCCATCAAGAATACACATTGCTCTTAAATCTCCGAAGTACAGAATCGGGTGAAAATGCAGCCACACGCCTTTCTAAGAGCCATTCAAGAAACACACGCTTTCCCAAACAGCCCACTGGCTTGCTTGCATAGAGACAGCCCCTTTGCTCGTAGCACTAAAGTCAGTTTTGTGCAAGCAGAGGTGGGGCGACTTTGCCCGTCTTTCAAACATCATGTTCCATGTTTTAAGAAACCATCTCGGAATCAGGACGTTATTGAAAAAAAGATGGGATGAACTGCAGGGATTTTTCCCAGGGACCCTTTGTTCACAGATTGCTATCGAGTTGCAGGAAAATCATGCAAGAAAAATTAAATTCTTCCACCCCAGGGTTCTGTAATCTTGGCAACTTGAATATGTCTGGACTCCCAGCTCCCAGAATTCCCCCAGCCAGCACAGCATAGAATTCTGGGAGTTGAAGACCAGATATCTGCAAATTGCCAAGGTTGAGAAACATTGTTTTACCCAGTTCAGCTTCGTCTGTGTGAAGGCGAGAGGAAAATTGAGGCCTGCGAGACCATTTCAGAGGCAGATGCCACCACCGCCTACCCTTCAGCCGCCCGAGATGCCCTCCAAATGCCAACCTTCACGCATCAATCCTTGGGGCTGCCATACCTACTTTGAAACACACTTCTAGACCCTCAACCAACAATTTGCAGTCAGATAGGAAAAACTGCTCAGTTAGGAGAAGTCTTGAAGAAAAAAGCCTAACCTCTAAAGTAAAAATAGGAAGACCTCCTTAATCCTAGCCATTCAGGGCAGTTACATTTCGCAGAATACTATTGTGGTGGCATGTCAAATACAACCAGGCTCCTGAAATTCATACATTCTCCTCTGTCCAGTTGTCTTTAAGGTAGTGCCTACTAAGGTATCCTTTTTGCTTCAGGTCTACCTCTAGGAGACAGGTAATTCATAAGGTGTTTTTGTTTTGGAACAACTTAGTTCATTGCTAGGTGTCTAAAAATTCTAAAACCTGCATGCAGAGGAAAGAAATGCACCAATCCTCACTGAGATTAGCAAGATTTCACACAGTTGGGCTTGTCCCAAAGTTAGACAGCTGCAGCAGAAACTCAACCCAGTAAGTGCAAAAACTCCCCATCTTAAGGGACCTCAGATTTGTAGAATTGGGCTGGAGCACCCTAATCATCTGCAATGTTGGGGAGATAGAAACAAGGTTTGTTCATAATGCTGGCGAGATGTTAATCCTGAAATTTTAAGCACCCACTTCCAAAGTGTTCTGTTCATTGGCAAAGACATTTTAATCCATCCCAGGGCCTTTCTTGGGCCAGCACATCAAGGAATCTATTAGACGAATTTTGGGGTGAGTGGGCCCAAAATATGGGAGGGACAATCAAAGGTTCTGCTTCATTTCAAGTGGATGAAAGTACTAAAGCTGCTTTGGGATTACAGTTAGGCTGGTCTTTTTTTTTGAAGGCCACTTTTAACTGGGCTTAGCTCCCAACCCGTTTTCAGGTGTTCCTTTGCAACGGAATCTCTCTCGCACAGACTCACTGCATGGTGCAATCAGGCCTAAATAGATTCTCAAAGATAGAATTTCTTTTAAGTCACCTTTAAGAAGTGAGGATCTGTACTTTAGGATAAAACCTGGTTTCTCCATCTTCATCAGACGAGAGAAATGTCCTGAAATCTCTCGGATGGATGCCCCAAACCCACCGAGACTAGAAGAAAAGGTGAACCCAACTGGAAGAGGACAATGGTTGCTACCGATTTTAAGAGCTATGTTTTTCCAAGATCCTGGCTAAGGTGGAATCTGCCACCCCTTAACCATGGCTCTAAGTTGGCTTAGTAAAATAAATTCAGAAGATTGCTAAGCTACACAAAGGACTGAATCTGCAAACCACACAATAGATCAAGGACACTCCAGACTGTTTAATTTTCCCCCTTGTATTTCTCAACCATCCAAGGGCATTGGGGAGCTTGCTTGGCCAAGCCGAATTTGTTTCAGAGTGGCTCAAAATATGCGCCTAAGTGCTGCGTTAGTTTTCGACACTGGTGGAGCTAAACTGGAGGTGTGTCCTCCCTCCCCCTTTCCCAGGGCCCTGTTGTGATACCAACACATCAGTAAAACAGGGCTAGCTTATATAGGCTGTTGAGCCTTAATACTGACACTCAATGTAGTGGATATACACTAGGAAGGAGATAAATATATATATTTCAGGAAGAAAAATCTTCAATCTTTCTCTGCATTCTTGCCCGAAGTAAGGACTTTTTCATTCAGAACATGTCAAGGAATCTGTTTAATCCAGTATTTCTCAACCTCATCGAGTTTAAGATGCCCGGACTTCTACTCCCAGAATTCCCTGTTGCTGGCTGAGGAATTCTGGGAGCAGAAGTCCATGCATCTTAAACTAGCTAAGATTGAGAAACAATGATTTCATCCCTTTGATGGTGCACAGAAAAAAAAAACTGGAATTGCTCAGTCCGTTCATCTGGAGCAGCTCTAGAAAAATTCCCGCTCCTGGCCAAGCGAAGCGTAGTCATAAAAAAAGATCAAAATGGTGAGGGGAAAAAGAAGAAGGATGCTCGTGTCATAATGCGTCAAGCTAGGCAGTGCACGTGGCCAAGCAGGAAACGAAGGAGAACATTAGTCTTTCTTCAACTCCTTGGATTCAAAGAGCTTCAGGCGCTCCTGCACCGTCAGACCTTCCTTCAGACTCTGGAGGGGAGAGAGAAGAAAATAAGCAAACCATAAAAGGCCACTCTGGAATGGACCAAATTCAACACAGAGGTCTTCAGGCAGAGGAGATAAAATAGCGAGAGACAAAATCCTCAGGTTTAACATCATGCGGAAGAAAGAAAAAGCACCATTATGGAGAAGGGTTACTGGAGAATCGGTGCCCGATGGAGGAAGAGCGAGATGACCACAGGTGCAGCTAGCCAGAGTGACCCCCTAGAGATTCTCTGAAGTATCTCCAGATGCCTTCAACTCCACAGGACCTACAAAGTTGTCTTTTCCCTATAACGTATTTGCTCCAAGACAGTTTCCTAATGTCCCTATATTAATGCTTTATAAAGGATGGGGTCTCTTGTAGAACTGGGACTACAGAAGGAATGTCCACATTTTTTTCCCCTAAGGAACCAAGACCCTGGCTTCTTAACTCATGGTGGGAAGAGTCATACCTCTTTTATGAATCAGAAAAGAAAAAGGTTTTGATTTGATTGCATAAGGTCAAAACCAAAACTTCCAGTGCTATGTGTCAATTAAGACAGAGGAAAATCAGCAAAACCCTGGATAGATGGGTTTTTTGAAAGTTTTTCCTGTTTCTTGCACTTTTTGCTTTCTTTTTTTCTTTCTTACTTCATATTAGTTGGTGTTATTAGTTTTAATCTTTTCAAAGTTTCAATTAAAATTATACATATACATGTATATACAAATTTTTATGTAATTTTATATTACATTATATATATGAACACACGCTCAGCAAGATAGATGCAATGATTTGGGCCACCATATCTAATGGGTAAAGTAACTTCTAATTGCAAAACAACTGGAATACTTTCCTTGTGCAAACACTACCAACTCTCTACCAATAGCAACAGCATTAGCACTTAGACTGCTTCATAGTGCTTTACAGCCCACTCTAAGTGGTTTCCCGAGCAGCCTCTTGCCCCCCCCCCCAACAATCTGGATCCTCATTTTACCAACCTCAGAAGGATGAAAGGCTGAGAACCTTGAACCAATTAGGATCAAACTGCTGGCAGTGAATAGAGTTGCCTGCAATACTGCATTCTAACCACTGCACCACCAACTGTCTATTTGCTGAGATGAACCAGCATCCAAAAATAGGAACTCAAAACATGATCCTTCGCTCAGAAACTCGTGCCTCCTGAAGAGTGGTCAGTGGAAGCATGCACAGTCAATCCAACATGCAGGCGTCTTCTCATGCTCCACAGAGCTCCCCACATGTCAGCCGAGATGGCAAGGAAAACTTGTGATGGATGTCAGTGAAGACAGGATGAGATAGAAGGGTGGATGCAGCCACTGATTGGGCATGAGGGGTCTATCCCTGCTCTACCCAACCCAATCCCCATGGCTTCTGGGGAGTGGATGGGTGGAAGGAGGGAAGAACCTGATTAGCTATGGAAACATTAGCAGAACATGCATTTAAGTGCACTGCAACCTCCGAGAAGTAGCATCATTGAACCGGTGGGTGGGTGGATTACCTACATGACAGGGACCCTGGAACCTGGTGCATTTCAGTTATCCCAGGAAGCCTGCTCAATTACCGACTGTTATCCGAAGCGAAGACAAAGAACAAAAACAAGAAAGACATAAAATCCTATTGTGGGCCACAATACAAGCAACTTCCTTCCCACGCCTTTAAGGAGGAGGCCAAGACCAAATGGCTCCATAAATCAACAAATCCATTTTTTTAAAAAAAGAAACCCATAATAATTAAAAACACAGATCAATAATAAAGAGAAGCTGCACTGGAAGGAATTAAACTAGGTCTTCCAATGCAAGAAGTGGTATACAGAGAAAGGCGCACGATATCAACAAAACCAATGTGAACTTAGTAAATGATAGAACGCCTCTCTCGAATCTGCGGGTGCTTTCTGTGAATTTTGCCAGGGTTCAGATGCTTACAAAGAGGGTGGCTTTAGCTCAGGGTTGGTGTTCTTTTCCTAATAAATGCCACATGTGTGCCAATATGCGAAGAGAGATGGGTGGATCAGAATTGGCTACGGAACTAAAGGCTGAAGAAGTCCACTCTTGTGGACTATTGGAAACTATGTTCCCTTAAAGCAATGTTTGTCAAACTTGCCAACTTTAAAGCAAGTGGACTTCCACGTGGCTGTCCGGGGAATTCTGGGAGTTGAAGTCCACAAGTCTTAAAGTGGCAAAGTTTGAGAAACAATGTCCTATTATCTCATTGCTTTCAATGTCTTGCTTATATCTCAAAGCACAAAAAATGATTGTTCTCCTTGTCTACATGTTCTCAGCACACTTATGAAAGGGAATAGCTTCTGCTTTCTTCTGGATTGGGTTCTCAAGCTATCCCAAAGCCTTGGAATTCTCAGGTGGATCCCCCCCATCCAAGTATCCTCCAGGGCCTTCCCAGCTTAGCCAACAGCTAAGTTTGATTGGATGTTGCTACCTGTTGAGGCAGAATCAGCCATTGATAGGACAACTACTAAGGTGTTGCACGTCTAAGTATGTTTTCCAGAGAAAATGGAAAGACCACATCAACTCACCTTTGACCTGATATTTCTTAGTTGCCGGCCAATGCTGGTCCTGTCCTTCTTCAAGAAATCAGGATTGCTTTTCGATTTCATAATATCTAAGTGGGTAAGAAGGAAAGGAACTCAATATAATTCTTTTGAAAACCTGCAGGTCATAGTTTTCCAAACAAACAGAGTTAAAAGAAAGTTACTATCTCAGCTTCTTTCCCCTCAAGGCAACGACACTCCAAAATACATATCCCTCCCTCAAGAAATCCAATTTTACCACTAATTCTAAGGCTAGGTTCCTTTGAACCCACCAACTCCAACTCAAGGAGATATCTAAGAGTGGTCTTTGCAACGATGAACGTGCACCAACTTTTTTCCAGGAAAACTTGCCCAAGATCATTTGATCCCACCCTTCTTTGATTCAGCATCCCCAAATATGAAATTAGGAAGCAGCGAACCTACCGTATCCGGATACGGTGCTGCTCTCGGGAGATTTTTCTCCCAGGGCTTCGGTGGCTGCCTTCAGTTGCTCTTTCAATCTGCTGATATCACAGTCTGCCTTGGCTTTGACGATGCTGAGCTCCGTGTAGATGTCCTTGTATTTATCACTGGCGTATTTTTTATCCTGGAGAAAAGACAAAAGACAGTTGGAGCTGAGATCATTCGTTCTCCATGGGCCACCCAAAAGAGACAACCAAGAATATTAGTAATTTCAACAGCCATTAGTTCAACGTGTTCATCACCCGCTAAAACTCTAAAGGTGTCCCTTTTTTGCCTGGTTCTTCTTCATCCTCCTCCTCGTTCCTCCTGTCTTAGGCCATCACCTGAAGCCACAACCTTGGCGACTTGGAATTGGCTTCAATTCCCAGAATTCCCCAGCCAGCCATGTTAGCTGGGGAATTCTGGGAGTTGAAGTCCATCTATCTAAAGTTGCCAAGGTTGGACACACTTGATCTAAAACATACTTCTAAATATGACAGCTCTACCTAGCTCAAAGTGTACAAATGAAGAGGTTTAAATCACTTGTTAAGGACTTCAAGGTGGTGCCTGCTTCTAAATTCTTACCCTCAGTGCTGTTTGCAATTCATCTTTCAAGGAGCTGATCTCTTGCTTCAAGTACTGGATTTCTGATTCCTTAACTCTCAACAGGACCTGCAAGGGAGAAAGTCAAAGACAGACACCTTTTAAAAAAAACAAACATCAAGGAAAAATATGAAGATGGGAGAGAGGGAGGGAGGAAAGGATTTTAAAAACAAGCGGGAAAAAAGGAAAGATAGAAAAGAGGGAATGGAGAGAAAGAAGTAAGGATTTCAAAACAGGAAAAGAAAAGAGGAAAGGAGGAAGGGATTTTTCTGACTTTTTCAACAGTTACAAAACTCACCTCTAACTCATAGGCATCCTTGCCTTGAGTGAGAGGAGAGGCGGCCGTTTCCATGCCACCTTCCCCAGTTAGTAACGTCCGTAGTCGGGTGATCTCTGCAGCCAGGCGATTGTTCAGCTCCTACGCGGAAACCACAAATGCACGATTGTTCAGAATAAATAGAATTACACCAACAGACCACCCCTCTATCATCAAACACAGGAAAGCTTTACATCAATTTTTCCAGAACACAGGAATCTTTCACCTCGTTGCACATGCAGAGTGAATCCCTCCCACCCGCAAATACAGGATCTCTCTTGAACATGGTGAACTGGGGAATTCTGGGAGTTGACGTCCACCCATCTTAAAGTAGCCAAGTTTGAAAAACAGCGCTTTAGAGCAACTGTCTCAGATCACAGGAAGGCTTCACCTGATTGTGCGCGTTGAGTTCCTGGTTCTCCCGCTGGCATTGTCGGAGGGCCTGCCTCTCCGCCTCCAAAGCCTGGGCGAGGTGAGCGTTTTCCAAGCACTTCTGCGAATATTGTTCTGAAAGGACTTCCAGTTCCCGCTGGACAGACTGTAACTCCTCCCTGAGGGCAGGACAAAGGGAAAAGTGGTTTTGACTTTGGAGGGCCATTCAGGAACCAACTTGGCAGGTGAGGAGGAAGAGGAGGAGGAGAAGGCAGAAACTGCAACGGTGCAATGTGAGAAGATGAGAACCTTCAAGTTTTTGTTTCTCCCAGATCTTCCAAGGACTTATTCCCTTCATTCAGCCCTTAAAAAATCCTTTTCCAATCCAATCATGCTTGTTTTTGATCATAAGTACAGCAAAACCCAAAATCATTTCTCTCTTCCAAAAATGTAGACCAATTAGCTTTTAGTGGCATGTGTCAAAATCTGTCCAAAATCAATCAATCTATCTATCTATCTATCTTATCTATCTATCTATCTATCTATCTATCTATCTATCTATCTATCTATCTATCTATCT
>JANHFM010005731.1:32750-43209 GCA_032468115.1 Grayia smithii | reverse complement strand
ATCTATCTTATCTATCTATCTATCTATCTATCTATCTATCTATCTATCTATCTATCTATCTATCTATCTATCTATCTCCCCCCTTTCTTTCTCTCCTTTCCTTCCTTCCTTTTTTCCTTTTCTTTTCAGAGAATAGATGAAGAGAGTAGAAAACTGGAACCGACATACATATAAGACTTTTTAATTTTTTTTGAGAAAAGCCTTAAGTGGTTTTCCTAAAAATTATCTGCAAAGTTCTAGAAAATGAGCTTGGTCCAAATCGGATATGAGGAATTCATTTCTCCTAAAGCACAAATCTATAAATTCAGTTTACGTCATTTTTTTGGGTAAGAATAAATTGTTTATTACCCTTCCGTGAACTCCTCAAAATAAATTGTGTGTGTGTGTATACACACACATATTTGCAGAAAATATGTCCCCATTGCAGCCAAAGGCTTATGGAGCGACTCATAAATAAAAACAAAATATACTATTAAAAGAAGAATTTTGGAATCTAAGAAACCAAGAAGGAAAATGAGCCATCAGCAGCTGGTGTGGAGAGCCATGCTCCCCACCTGGATAGCTGTAGAAGATGGGGAAAATCAAATGGGGAGGGTGTTTGTGTGCTCAGATAATGATCATAGGGTGCAGACAAGCTCAGAATATCCAAAACGCCAGCAAGGCACAACGGAACCCAACTGATGTGGCCCCAGAAGGCAAGAAACATTTGACATGGACAACCAGAAGATGCCAAGAATATCCTTACAAGTATTGTCTCTGCAGAGCTTCAATGTCTGAATTGCTGCTGCTAATTTGGGAGCGATGGGTTTTTTCCAACTCCCGTTCAAGTTCCTCCCGGTGAGCATTCTTCATGGCTTCTATGGCTGGAAAGGAAAAGAAAGGAAGAATTACAGGAAATCCTTGATTTACAACCATCAGAGAGACCAGAATTATGGTTCTTATTGCAGTTGTAAGTCAAGGCATCGTGAGGCCAGATCAGATTTTAATACTTTTTTTTTGCAGCTATCATTAAGTGAACACCATGGGCCTTTTTTTTCCAACTGGAGGTTGTTTTTGCCAGAAATTGGAAGTAAACACTGGAAACCAGCAAATCATGGTCACATGACAACAGTGTGTGTGTGTGTTTGTGTGTTTGTGTGTGTTTGTATTTGCTTGTGTGCGTCTGTCATAACTCTGAAAAGGGGTCATATGTAGCTCTGGGGAAGTTCATCGTAACGTTGAACAGTGATTAAGCAACTGGTCGTAAGCTACACACAGTTGTAGGAAAAACACATCTGCATTCTCCTCTTCCCTTGGACCTACCGGAGATAGTGGCGGCCGTTTCCTCAGCGAGCAAACGGTCTTTCTCCTCTCTCAGCTTCTCCAGTTCTCGATGATGCTGCCTCTGCAAGTCCTCAATCTTTTTCTGGTGGGTCTCTTCCATGGCTGCAAACCCCCGTTCACATGTTGCCTTCAAGAAAGTCAGAAAGGAGCATTGCAATGGCATGTGGCCCCAGTCCATTTAAAACAACAACAACGACAACACTCAGTAATGATATAGGCAGGGTCTGGAGGGGAAAGGGAAGTGGCCAGCAGAGAGGACTGGAGTCCCTGAAGGAACAACCTTGTAGTGAAGGACATATCAGTTCCTAGCTAGGTTAGAACATCTAGCATTCTCCATCACCACCACTACCAATCAATTCTACCAATGGAAGAAACAGTCCAAAAGCTTTAAGGAAGTATTATTTTAGGAACTCTTGAAAAGGTTCCAAAAGGATGTGGGCATTCAAACTTGGGGAAGAAAAAAGACAGCTCTTGCAGGGACTAACAATTCTAATCCTAGCTTACAAGGTCTACTCAATCCTTCTTCCTCCTTTGTGTATCAGGAGTAGGACTTCACACGAGTAAAGATGCCCTAAACCATACCTGTCTCAAATTCAATAGCGCTTAGACTTATGTACCACTTCCCAGTGCTTTACAGCCCTCTCTAAGCAATTTACAGAGTCAGCATCTTGCCCCCAACAATCTTGGTCCTCAAATGACTGACCTCAGAAGGACGGAAGGCTGAGTCAACCTTGAGCCAGTCAGGATCGAACTCCTGGCAGTGGGCAGAGTTAGCCTGCAATACTGCATTCTAACCATAGCACCAGCTCCTAATGCTACTTCTTATTCATAACCAGGAATCCACCACAGCGCATTGTTCAATCTATGTGTGGTGTAAATAACGAAGAGCCTCCCTACTTTAAGGTTAGGCTGCTGTGTTAAAGTGCCCTCTTTAGGGTGTACAATTATGGTAAATCAGAGGAACATTTCACCTCTTTACACCCAGTGAAATTACAAGAGTTTGCAAGGAGGGAACACCGTAAGAGTTAGCATATATCTCAAATGAGAATCCTTATTGGAAAATCAGCTTTTTTCCTAATTCGATGGGTGATGAATGGATGTAGTTGGGGAGATTTTGAGCACAAGCAATGATGCTGATCCAGTTAGGACATTTTTAGACATGGTAAATGATGAGGAACAACAACACCCTGTTCCATTATGAAAGGGAAAAAAGACAAGGGCCCTCTTTACGGTGTGTAATTATTACAAATCAGAGGGACGTCACCAGGTTCCACCCCTTTTCTCATTGTCTAATGGAGGGAGGGGGAGATGGGCCGGATTTTCTAGGGGCAGAAAACCCTACCACCACTAAGGACAGTCTGTGACCCTCAATTTGGTGGGTGTTATCTTAAACTGGATCTTTCCTGGCACACTTCCCTCCAACCCTCTTAATCTTCAGAAGGTCACCTTTGATTAAGTTGGACCGCCCAACTTAAGTTGGACTTGAACTTCATAATGTCAAGAAAATGATGTCAGCACTGGGGAAAAAATGGCCAGTTTGTTCCCAAAAGGTCAGGGATTTGCCTAATCCCAAGGACTCACATTCTGCTTTAAATGCATCCAAGGCCCTAGGAAGCTAAACTGATGCCATGGTTGCCATTTTAAAAAGTGAAATGCCTTGAGAAGCTTCTATCGCTGGATTCTACCTGCAGGCCAGCTGGTTAATTAGCATGCTTGCTCTTAACAAGGATGGGGTGTGTGTGTGTGTCAGACCACATGACCGCGACGTAGCAAGATAAGATGAACAAACAAAGACCTTAAGGTTCTCAAAGTCCTTCTGGTATTTCTCCCTCAAGGTGGGCACATTCCCTTCCAGCTGCTTGTTCTCCAGCTCATCTCTCATGACGTTCATCTGGGACTCCAGTTCTTGAATCCGTTCTCTCAATCCGTGGAGGGCATTGGGATCATTTCCCAAGACCTGGATCCCATTGTCGTGTTGGTCTTCTCCTGGTGCTTCTGCACCAGAGATGATCCTGGACGTGGTTTCAGGAGGCTTCTTCTGATACTTCTCCAGCGATTCTTCCAAGCTCTTGAGATTCTGGTTGTAGCGTTCCTGCAAGATCTGCAGTTCCTCATCATGGAGGACCTGGATTTCTTTCATCTTGACCTGGAACTTTTCTTCTAAGCTTTGCATTTGCTCAAGGTGGTATCTCTCCAGGCTCTGCTTATCTTGCACGAGGGTCTCCAACTGGTGGCTTCCCTCAATTCGCTCCACCTGCAGGGTGTCCTCAGTCCTGCGGAGCTGCTCAACAACCTTCTGCATCTCCTCGTCGTATTGGCTCTGAAGTTCTGCTATTTTTTGGCTCTGCTTGCGTTCCTCCTCTTCCAGGAGCCTTCTCTGGTTGTCCAGCTGCTCCACTTTGGCTCTGAGGTCTTCATTCTCTCTTTTGAGCATGGCAATCATCTCAGCAAATTCGTTCTGCTGTTTCTGCAGCAGTATTTCATACTCTTCCCTGAGGACCGTGACTGCCCGTATGCGCTCCTGGCATAAAGTGTCCATATTTTTCAGAGACTCTTTATACACTTTAGCTTCCTTCGTGTACTCCAGCCTTGCTCTGTAGGCCCCGTAACAAACCTGGGCCTGAATAATCGCATCCTGAACTAACAGAGAAGAGTAGCGTTCAAGGTCCCCCATGCACATCTCGTAAGGAGGACTGCGTGAGATTTTGAGGAGCTGATGACAATCTTTCAAGGCGTTGTCAGGGGACACGGACAGGAGGGCAGCCGCAATGTCTTTCAGAACGTTGGCTTTGTCTTTCAGCTGCTGAGCCAGATCATCCTGGATAGCAGCCAGAGCTTGACTGCTGAGATCCTGTACGCTCTGAGCTTCCAAAATGCGGTCCTGGAGGCTGATGTGCCAAGTCGGTTGGGCTGCTTCTGAAATGCCTTCTTGGATCTCAAGAGCTTTGGAGATCTGGTGCATGATCCCATCAAATTCAGGAGATTTGTAGGCTTTAATGATTTCTTCCAACATGCACTTATGCTGCTGGAGAGCTGTTTTGGCGTTGTGGAGGTCTTCTTCCATGGCTTTTAATCTCTGATGGAAGGAGTCTCTCATTTTCTGAGCCACAAAACCCAGTTCGGCTTTAACCAGTGTACTGTCGGTAACCGACTGGATGAGATACTGAGGGAAGTCCAAGGTCTCCATCTTCCCTTCCTCCCCTTCTTCTCTGACCCTCAAGTGCTTCCTTAATTCTCCGACCTGTCTCCAAAACTCATCTTCCAACAACAGCTTCTTAGACAGGACGTCGGCCAAAGCCACAGCAGTATGTGAAATATTTGAAGGCTCCAATAAAACTGTCTCCAGAGTGGCATGAATCTCTCCGAGAGTCACTGAGATCTTTGAAGAGGCATCTGTCAGAGACTCTGCTATCTGGTTGATCAAGCAAGCTTCAAAAGCCACCCTCCTGGAAAGCAACTTCAGCTGTTCTTCTACAGAAAATTCCAGCTGTTGCTTCCCTGGGGGAGAAGCATTGTTCTCATCCCAGCGGATGTCTTTAGTCTGCAAAGCTTGGACTGCAAAATGTTCTTCTGGTTGGTGTTCAGCTGGAGGAAGTGCCTTTTGTAACATCTGGATCGCATCCATTAAAGTACTTTCAATGCTGGACAGAGCATCCAAGAACATCTCTCCCTCTTTTTCTTTACCAGAGGTGCCCAGGTGTTTTAGTTCTTCTCTGCACTGAGTTAAACACGTTAACGCTCGGCTAGTCTTTTCGTGGAGCTTGCCCAGTTCGTAGATGTGGGTCTCATTCAGTTTGAGTTTTTCTTCCTTCTCACTTTCTACCTGTGTCACCAACCCTCTAATTTGAGTCAAGCTGTCTTGAAGCTGCTCTCTAAGCTGAGCTTCAATGCCAGACCACTGGTGGTGAAGGGCCATAAGGGCATCTTGATTTTGGCCCTGCTGACTTTCGAGTTTCATGGTTACATCTTTGAGCTTTTCTTCGGTGATGTAAAGTTTGGTTTCCAGGGAGTGAATGATAGATAAGTAGGTCTCAGAATCACCCGAGGCTGGGTAACAAAACGCTGGTTCGGAAGTCATACTTTCTTCTGAAAGAGATCGTTCCTGGCTGGTGTCAGAGGAAGTGCTGCTGGCCCACATCTTCTCTGATCCATCAGGATGAATATATTTTTGGCACTGGATATTGGAGAAACGTATCCGTTGTCTTTTGGCTCCTGGTATTTCCGCATCAAGTTTCGTTGAATCTTTCTGACCCATGTCTATTTCAGGAAGACCTACTGACTTTGATGGAGAAGAACATTCTTCAATGCTCACCACCGTAGGTCCACAGATTTGCCTCTGGCTGCTACTGGCTCCTTCGTGACTATCCTCAATAAGCATGCATCCCAGATCTGGGAGTCTTCCTTGCTTTGGAGAATATTGTGGTGGATCTTCAACCTTGCCAATCTCAGTTGCATTTGTTGCAACCTTCAGCACAGAACTTCCTTCAGCTGATGTTTTCAAATCCTCTTCTTCTTTGGCCGGGTGGTCTTCTTTTTCTTCTCGACTGCTACCCGCAGTAATCAGAGGCTCACAGAAGTCCTGCTCCTTTTTCTCCACAAAGCTCAAATGGGTTTCTCTTACTTGTCTCAACTCCTCCTCTTTCTCTTTCAAAATCTGCTGCAAGTTATGGAACTGCTCCGACACCACCTCGTGGGAACGCTCCAGAGTGTGGTAGCTACTCTCCTCCAGCTGTAGCTTGGCTTGCAACTTAGCCACCTCATTATCAGACTCTGCAACTTGGTTCATCAACTCTTGGAACCGGCATTTAATTTGATCCCTTTCCTCCTCAAGACTCTTGATATGTTCCACCAGCTTCCGGATGCTGGCTTCTTTCATTTCTAGCTGGTCCTCCAGTTGATGGACTAGTTCACTGCTTTCAAACTTGGCACTCAGCTTCTCTTTCAGAAGGATCTCCTTCTGTTGCTCGTTATTCTGAAGCTGGTTCTCGTATTCACTGGCTTTATCTTCCGCTTCTTTGAGGCTGTGGATCAAGATTTGCTTCTCCCTCTCGCAGCTTTCTAGCAAAGACTCATAATTCTTCTGGAGCTTCCTCTCCATCAGCATTCGGGATTGTTCGCCGGCACTCAGCTGCAGGCTCAGATCAGCGATGCGATCCTGGAGACGTTGGACTTCTTTCTGGTAGTCTCTCTGCAAAGCCTGTTGCATCTCTAAATCTCTCAGCTCTTGAGTCTTCTCCAGCAGGAGAGCTTCTGCCTTCTTCAGCTTCTGCTCACTGGCCTTCAGCTGGGAATTCAGGGTCATTTCGCTATGTTGCCATTCCTCCATCTGCTCCTCAGTTTTCTTCTTCTCAGCCTTCAGGTCGCTCTTCAGCTTGGCCAAGGTCTGCTCCTTGATAGAGAGATCTGCAGCTGCGTTGCTGAGTCTGGCTTGCAAGCTCTGGATCTCTGCTTCGTGATGTCGGATGACGTCCTTGGCTTCCCCATAGCTACGTTTAAGCGACTGGATCTGCTGATTGATCATCTCCTGGCGCTGGCATTGGGCTTCCAATTCGCCCTGGAGATCTTTGTTGACTTTATGGAGCCTCTCCCAGGCCCCTGAGGAAGCGGAAGAGGAGGAGGAGGAGGAGGAGGAGGAGGCCACTTCAGTCTTTAAAAGAAAATCAATTGAATAGAAAATTAGTAGCATTCTTGGTGCCCAGTTCTGAGTGTCACATCTCTGGTTTGATTTAAGGCCACAGAACGTGTTGAACGGGTTTGTTCGCTCCCTTTCAGCTCCAATTCGGAATGGTCTCCTGGGGTTTGGTTTTTTGGGGTTTTTTTCAAAAACAGCCAGAAACAACCCCACCCCCACCCATTTTTTGTTTCGAGGATAATAGGGAGAACATCTTCCAACTTAACAGACAGCATGGATGATAAAACACGACAACAGGTTGTACACAAAAGACCCTGAAAGAAACAACTTGAATAAACAAAAAGGGAGGGGGGAAAACAACAACAACGATGGACACCAGGAAAAATAATGGCGTAAGACAAGTAGAGGAAAGATTGGAGAGAGGATGAAAAGGGGAGTTGTGGGAGGGATGGCCCAACGGTACGCTAGGAAACAGCAAGCAACTTCACAAAGGCAAATCCTTTGAACCTTGGGGGTTCAAAGCTGAGCTAGAAATGGGTGCCAGAATTGGGCCCTCCTTGTGGAATTCCTCCTTGATCCGGTTGATCCCCCCCTCCCCCCACTGGTGTTTTGAAGGGCCTTGAAGAGTTGGATCTGCACCCAGATCTTTGGCAACCGTGACTGAGCTCCCCTTTTTCATTGTGTGGGTTTTGTTTTGTTCCTGTTTGGTTTGCTCTCCTTTCACTGCTGTTTATTAGGACCCTGTTTTATTCCTTCAAATGTTGTTGGGAGTTGGACGGTATGCAGATTTTTAATTAAGAATAATAAGCATCAAATTTTGTCCATGTCAAAGCTCTCTCAAGACTGGGTGAGCTCTAAGCTTTTCTGCCCAGTGGTGGCTGAGTTGTGTTCCTGGCATCAGATTTTAATCTAGTGTTTTTTTGCAAACAAACAATAGCACCAAACTTCATCTAATAAAGTCCTAGAAGAATCAGGAAACCCACAAAATCCACACACCTGTCCCTTCCCCTCTTCCCTTCGCTGTAGCTGGTGACAATTGTCCCACCCAACTCCATCCTGCCCTAAATTTTAGAGGAAAAAAACAGCATTTGATGCTTTATGTTCCTAGCAAAAACAAGGTGGGAATGAAGTTTGCATGTTGAAGTTCTAGGTCTACCTAGGCTTTATTCTGCCTGCATGTCAAGAGAAATAGGGTGGAACGACAGAGGTAAGATGTAAACAAAGGTCCAAAGAAGGAATCCTCAAAGAGATGCAAAAGAAAAACATGGTTCATGCAGAGAGAAGAATGTACAGAGATTCGTGCAATGGTTGGGAAAGAAGGCCACACGGTATGGAGAAGACACAGACAGAAGAAGCCCAGCGTTCAGCCTCGTCACCGGCCCTGCCTCGCTGTCCTGGGATGGCTGGAAGGGACAGCCCACAGATGTGACACTCAGATCCATGCTTTCACAGCAAAACAATCCCCCATGCACAGTGCCCTGTCCCCAAGGAAGATTAGTAGAGCCAACTCCCCCACCTTCACCCCGAAAGGAGCTAGTTCTCTGGAGAGAAGCAGGAAAAACCAGTCATGCGCCACTGTTGTTAAAAATGAAGGCTCGAGGCAAGAGATACGCAAGAAAAGTTGTATTGTGAGAGATTCAGTAGGGCTCCAAGTTCGACATGCGTGCAACTTGGCTCTAGACAGAACTCAAAGACTTGATGGGAGGAAAACTTGCAGCGTGGACACCACGAATCAGGAAAGAAAGAAAGAAAGAAAGAAGGCTAAAAAATGTTTTATTGTGGGTCAACAAGCTCACCACAAGTGCCAGATTTGGAGTTTGCCTTCAGGATTGCCTAGCAACGTGGGTTTTTTGGGTTGTTGTTTTTTTTTTAAAAAATAGCAGGGATAAAGGAGAAATATACAGCCAATATCATTAATTTGTCAACACACAATTTAGGTTTTGACCAGTGACTTGGCTCTACTTGCTAAAAACTTTTATTATTTTAAACAAAGGGATTGTGGTCCAAATGCCATCACAAACTACTCCAAGTTAATGAGATTAGGACTATTTTGAGCCAGAATACACAACAGTCCATTTCTGGGGATTTCCTGCTAAGAAAAATTTCCACTTTCAGACGTTTCAGGATGAAAAAAATGCAAAAAAGTTAGAAATATAGGTTTGGCCCATAAATACGTGCCAGGCCCAATTGAAAAAGGACATCTCTCTAGCAATTTGGAATAAAAAAAACCCTCCTTCTTTCTGGGCATCTGATGTGGGATTTTCTTATCTCATAACTTTGTCTTTAACATCAGTGAGAATTGCTTTCTCTGCAATTTTTTCATGAGCCTCATCAGAATAGTACAGGTAGTCCTCGACTTACAGCCACAACGGAGCCCAACATTTCTGTTGCTAAGCAAGACAATCACTGAGTGAATTTTGCCCCATTTTACAACCTTTCTTGCCACAGTTGTTAGAAAAATCACTGCAGTTGTTAAGTTAGTAATGTGGTTATTAAGCAAATCTGGCTTCCCCATTGACTTCCGCTAGTTGGAAGGTCGCAAAAGGGGATCACGTGACTTGGGGGACACTTCAACTGTCATAAATAGGAGTCAGTTGCCAAGCCTTTGAATTTGGATCACATGACCCTGGGGATGCTACAACAATCATGTGAAAAATGGTCATAAGTCACTTTTTTTTCAGTTCTGTTGCAACTCTGAACGGTCACTAAATGAACTGTTGTATGTCAAGGACTACTTGTATTTCGCTTCTGAAACTTCTGGATGCTTCGGCAAAGTGAATCCATGTTGTCCTGCAGGACGTAACTCAGGACCCTGGCACAATCCACTCATAATATACTGTAATGAAAGGGGGGAGGGGTTGTGAAGAGAGGAACCCCAAAATTCATTGTGACCCCCGTCACGCATCGCCCTCAGCAAACAAAAGTTTGGCCAACATCATTTGGAAATCTAGGCCTGTTTGCAAGCATCCCGGACTGAAGCCCCACGAACGAAGCCCAACTGACCACCAGAGACAGAGCTCCTGGTCTCCTTCCCCCTCCTACCTGCAGGACGTAACCTTCTCGAGCGCTTTGTTCACGTCCCAAAGCTACTTTGAGCTGGTCTTGTAGGGCACGGTTCTGTTCCAAGAGCTCTGAAGCTGCCTTTTGACTCTGTTCCAGCTGAAAGTGCAACAGGGAAGGCGTTAAACTAGGATGCAGAGGGACCCAAAGGTCCCAAGTCTAGATCATGCTTAGAGTGTGCATTTTCAATAAGATAAACCAACTTGGTTGGAAAGCTACTTGACCCAAGAGCTTCCCTCTTGAACTAAAGTGGACAAGTTCCAAGATGGGAAATGAGAAGCATTAGATCTTCTTGGTCCCTTCACAATTCCCATGTATAATGACTACAGTTTCCACTGGTCATCCTTCCTTCCTTCCCTCCCTCCAGTTTTTTTTCTTTCCTTCCTTCCTTCCTTCCTTCCTTCCTTCCTTCCTTCCTTCCTTCCTTCCTTCCTTCCTTCCTTC
>JANHFM010005731.1:20791-32513 GCA_032468115.1 Grayia smithii | reverse complement strand
TTTCCTTCCTTCCTTCCTTCCGTCCTTCCTTCCTTCCTTCCTTCCTTCCTTCCTTCCTTCCTGCCTTCCGTCCTTCCTCCCTCCCTTCCTCCCTCCCTCCCTCCTACCTCCTTACCTCCTTTTCCAGCAGCACAGTCAGATGCTGCTTATGGAGTATCTCGCCGTTCTCCTCCGGGTGAGGAAGATGTAGTGGGGCAATGGGGATCTGTTTCTCCTCCCGCAGAGGAGTGGTCTCCACCTGATGCCACCTCTGCTCAATCTCCACATGGACGCTTTGAGACTTGGCCTCTGAAGTGGCAGGCAACCCTGAAAGCCTATCCACCTCCATCCTGGAGAAGTCTTCTGGGCTTCCTCCATCAGTAGCATCCAGATGTTCAAAGCGCTTCCTTCTTTCTTCTCTTCGGCGGGCACGTTCTCGCTCCAATTCCCCAGGATCTGTTTCTGAGGGGCCAGGCTCCTTGGGGAACGGAGCATTGGCATCCTTCAAAGTCTCTGCCAAATTGGCTCGCTCCTGAGCCAGGACTTGCTGGATGGGGCGGAATTCAGCCCAGTCAAAGGTTTTGGAGCGACCTTCTCTTCGGCGTTCCCTGGCTCGACTGCGCTTGTATTCGGGGTCAATCTCAGCTTGCTCTGTCTCCTGCTTCTCGCTTGGCTTGGGACAAGTCTCAAAGGAGGTGCCATTTTTGCTCTTCTCTTCGGGCAGAGAGCTAGTAAGGGATTCAAGAAGAGAGGAGAACAGAAGAAAGTTAGAACATGGACCCAACTTTTCATCCCTATGTTCTTCTCCAATTGCTCCAGGAAGACACCATCGGAGGCCAAAACTATTGGAGGCATGGAATTTGAGTAGAAACAGGGTTATTCTGACATCATATTCAAGAGAATGTCTATCCTTTGGCTTAAGAAACCTGGAACAGCGTTGACAATGCAAAGATCTGGCTGATTATCTTCCTACAGATATAGAGCCAGGAGCCTTTCCTGTCCCTATAATACAATTAATTGTTCATGACTGTTGGTGCAGTTTCCATTCTTCTTCCAATTCTGCAAGATGTAAACTTTGAACATTCAACCAGATCAAGCCTTGGTCACACCCATTCACCTTGCAAAATTATCTGATGTTTGGAGTAATAATCTCCAAATGCTCAGAACAGACATAAAACAGACATTTATCTTCGAATGAACAGAACCGATCACAAAAGCTAAAACGATCTAAAATGCCCTGCGCAAAGGGTTATTATGCGTTTTGAAACCTGCTTCTGCTTTTTGTGATGGATACCCTATTTTAGCTTGTGTTGGCCTCTCTCCTTTTTTACATTCCCTGCTCTTCACAAATGTTCCTTGACTATTTTCTCCTCCACTTCTCCTGAAAAGAGCGAGATTTATGCTCATAACAAAGCTGTTGTGAGCTTCAGCAGCATCATTATTCACCAGCATTACAATGAAGACATTCATGAAATGCTTTTTTCTTTTTCTTTTTTGCTGAGCAGGTCAATAAGAGGCCAGTTTTCCCCAAGAAGACCTTCGTTTGAAACCAGGGCAAGAATTTCCCGTTTCCATTACACCCCAGAGAAGAAGGGAAGGTCCTCTCTCCCTCTAGTTGACTTCAGTTGCTAATAACAGAAGCATATGACTTCAAGCACCGAGCGGCATCATAAAAGCATCCTAGGAAATAAAATTGAGGGCTGATTGCAATGTTTTATCCCTGTCACGAAAGAATATATCAATAAAGGGGAATACTTGTAGCTCAAGATTGAAAGGAGGGGTCCTTGGTGCTCTCTGAGCTTGGTGGTTTTCTTGTAGACGTTTCATGACCCAACTAGGGAACATCATCAGTGCTAGTAGGAGGGGTTTTGCTCTCAGTTTATATTCTAGTGGCTTGCTCTGGGTTAGTCTTAATTTTTTTTATTTTGGTTGAGGTGTTTAATGTTGGCTTGTTTGGCACTTCCTTGATTGCGGTATTGTTTACTTGATTGTTGGTCTGACATTAATTGTGACGTTCATGTATGTTCATCTGGGTGCTGATTGCTGGTGGGGAGGCATTTTGAAAAAAAAAGAAAAGACCCAAACATTTGCCCATCAGCAATCCGCACCCAAATGAGCATAAATCAACTCAAAGATTAACATCAGACCAACAATCAAGTAAACAATACTCCAATCAAAAAACCTCTAAGACCAGCCCCACCAACACTGACAGGGTAAGCCACTAGAACAGTGGTTCTCAACCTTCCTAATGCTGCGACCCTTTAATACAGTTCCTCATGGTGTGGTGACTCCCAACCATAAAATTATTTTCGTTGCTACTTCATAACTGTAATTTTGCTACTATTATGAATCATAATGTAAACACCTGAAAGGCAGGTGTTTCCTCGACCTTTCTCACACGCGCAATGGCCCATACCTAACGAAAAGTCTTTGGCGCCTACTTGGAAATAGGACCTATTAGACTCGCCTGGAGATGGATAGAGAAGCGGTGTCTCCGTTCCTACGAGCATTGGAAATATGTGTTTTCTGATGGTCTTAGGCGACCCTTGTGAAAGGGTCATTTGACCCCCAAAGGGGTCCCGATCCACAGGTTGAGAACCACTGCACTAGAACATAAACTGAGAGTAAGTCCCACTCCTTACTAGCCCTGATGATGTTACCTAGTTTGGTAATGAAATGTCTGCAAGAAAACAACCAAGCTCAGAGAGCATCAAGGACCTCTCAGAATGTATCCAGGAAAATGGGACTCTTAAGTTATTTAATGTTAAGATATCTCTGTTAAGATATTTAATAGCTGGTGAAGTGAAGGGTTGGACAATGAGTAAGAACACACAGCTATAGCTACTTAGTTGAAGAAAGCTGGCCATTGCATGAGGCAATCTAAGCTATGATTGGTTGCTGTGAATGTAAAGGGGGCGTTTCCTTGTTTCCCGCCTTTTTCTTCTGTGTGCGCTCTGTGATTTACCTCATGATGTTGCTGCTGGGTTGATTTACCTGACAATGCTCCTGTTTGCCTATCTTATTTAAATATATTTATTTATATAAAACTACAAGTTCGTGCCAGCATCTCTGACTCCATTTGGACACCTGCTGCGCAATTCCCCGACAGACTCCCATTTTACAAATTTCCCCCTTTCTGGAAATTTGCTTTCAACCAGGAAATCTCCACTGCACCAAGAAAAATCCTCAACGACAAGCTGGATATATTATCCTACAGAGATACAAACGGCCCAGATTTTGTGCTGTTCCTCTCCTCTCCAAAAAGCTTTTGTGTGTCTGCATCGAACAGCTTTTTAGTGCATTTCTTCCCTGGCTTCCATTTAAGGAAGAAGGGTGGCTACAATATGGCTTCTTCTCCAAGACAAGGACCAGCATAGGACCTAATGCAAGCCGGTGCTCACATGAAGGGAAGCTGCGGTGCTCACTGCCAAGGTGGACGTCGAAACGGAAGGGGAGCGAGACAGACAGGCAGAGACAGGCAAGGGGAAAAGGTTCGGAGGATGCTGGAAACGAGGTCTCGTCACACAACAGGACACATGCCAGCCTCCAGCGTGCACATTTGCAGGGTGGACTTAAAATCAAAATAACATAATAATTGAACTCTAGGGCTGCATTCCCCTAACTTAGCCATGGACCTACTAGCTTGGAAACATGAGCAAGCTAGAAAAAAAATATGTTGATTTCTTTTTAGAGATGAGCCCAGCGTATGGCTTCTGAAGATCATGGAGAACGCGCACCGGTGGGAGTGGATAGATCTACCATATAGCAAGAGGTTCTCGCTAGTTTTTAGGAAAATCCTATTTTGGTTGGCTATCTTTTCCCAACCACTCCTTAAAATGCCAGGGAAGGCTTGAATGAATGTACGAATTATCCCATTTTCTTTAAAATCCACAAACTTTATTTGGCCCTCTAAGACAAGCCAGCAACATCTAGCCATCAATGCAGAAGCTTCTTAAAATCTGTTTTATGGCACTGACTCTAGAAATTGTCTAATTTCCATGTAAAAAAGGCTTCTGGCACACCAGTTGCAAATGCAAAAGAATCAAGCTTAGTTATTTTTATTATCATCTATAGGCATTTCACTGGGATTGAAACTTTTTTTTTTGAGATGTCGGCAACGGCAGCCCAACTCATGTCAAAGTAGCTTTTAATCTACAGACAATAGTTACAATCAAATGTAAATTTCCTTCACAACAAAGAATTATAGGTTGATTTTCATCATTAATAGAGCAGAAAAATATGGGAAGAGAAGTTGGTGGGGGATGTCAGAATGACCCATTACCCTTGGGGTTGACTTGTGTAGGTTCTCCATGTCATCTTTTCAAGGCATGGTCTCAAAGGATTATATTCTGGAATGGCTCTCTTATTTTATCTATTTATTTTCAGCACCCAAGGATATCGTACATCTGCAAAACTATTCAAATTATCTGATATATCAATTTATACTTAATTTTAGTATTTCTTAGGATGTAAAGAAAAGTCTGGCTTCACTCTTATGCAGAAGTTCACTAGAAGACCACTGACTGCTCTTCTGAAGTCTACCTTTTCCCCAAATTCAGTCTTCCTCACCTGCCTAACAATGACTCAGTCTAAATCCTGTGACTTTTACAAGATACTGACCCTACCCTCACTCAAACTATGATGTTTCATAGTTGGGCAATGAAATGTCTCCAAGTAGACAACCAAGCTCAGAGACCAGCAAGGATTCCTGAGTTCAACCATAAACTCATAGTTCTCTTCTGGTGGTACTTCATTTTCACATGACCCCTGTGGCAGGAAGTAATTTCGGATATGCCTAATCACGAGACTTGATTATCTGACTTAAAGAACTAGTGGTATAGCTAGAAGTTCCTCTACTTATGTACCCAACTTTGTAATTTAGAGGACAAAGAAGCATTTGTTTACTATTCTGGTTGCATGGATACCTACTGATCAAAGAGATGTTGCAAGAGATCCTACAAACTCTTACTATAAATCTTCTGATCTATTTGAGGTTCTGGCTATAGGATCAGCTGTGGCCCCTCCAAGAAGGTCCTTCAACTGCATTTCCAAGAAGGCCTGCTTGGCAAGGCCAGAAAGTGACAACATGGAAAGCAAATTCTGCAACTAAATCCCGCCATCTTCACCTCCCTCCCTCCTCCTTGTTTGCAGGAGCAAAATAAGCAGGAGTTTCTAATCCAGACAAGTGCAGCAAAGAAAGAGGTACATGCAGTGAATCACGAGGTATACAAACCACAAAACGTTAATACAGGAGAGAACACAGTTTTCCAACCTTGGCTTCAGCACGGATAACTTCAAAGAGAAGCTTTTCCTGCGAGTGCGTGGAAATTAAACATATGAAGGAGTGAGGCAAGAGAGACTGGGAGGAGAGGGGAGAGAAGCATGGAAAGACGGAATGGAGGATGGACAGAGAAGAAGGAAAGCAATTCTGGGCTGAACTGGCTGCATCTCTTCACACATCACTTTAAAGCAGGATTTCTTAACCTTGACAACTTTAAGACATGTGAACTCCCAGAATTCCCAGCTAGCATGCTTGAAGATGGTGGACTTCAGCTCCCAGAATTCCCCAGCCACATTCACATCTTAAAAGTTGCCAAAGTTGAGAAATCCTTCTTTAAAGCAACATTCCATGCTTTGTAACTACACCATAGATACACTACTCACTGTGGTGCTTACTCTTCCTTTTACACAAGCAAATACCAAAATAGGAAAGGAAGACCTTGCTACCACATTTGAAGCCAGATTATTACAAAGTCTTGTCAAACCAAGATTTTAACTGACTCTTTAATTTTCTTGAAGGACCTACAAGCTGGATCTACTCTAGATCAAAGGCAAGGTAGGACCTACTGTAGAATCATGCTTAGTGACAACACACACCCTTTATTTAAGGGGAAGGAAATGTCCTACCTGGAAGATGATGCACACTATTGTTACCACAAATTAATATTTGTGCAACAACCACCCTGAATTTGAAACTGGCTGAAGTGTGGTTAATTACATTTATATTCGTTGTGCTATTTTCACTCATGTGAAAAGTAACTAGGTTGATATGGTGCCCTGAGCTCTATAACTGAATAAGTGTTTAATCGAGGTTCCTTTTAGTTCCTCCACCTTAGCTTCTCCCATCGCTCCACATGTTTAATAAGAGGTGGAAAGAGAAATCGGTCAACAAGGTACCAAGCTGTCCTTGCTAAATTGTGCAAAAATCAAACTCTCAGAAAACCAGTCTCAGAAAATAATTTTCAGAAAGTGGAGGAGAGAGAAATCAGAAGTAAATGGATTTGTGGAGAAGTGTGATGAAGATAGTCGAGAAAGAAGAGCAAACATGCTTATTTCTCAAGTTTTTTTACCTGGTCACATCTGGAGCGACTGTGGGACGAACATGTTTCATAATGGTTTGGATCCAGTTCCGGCGGATTCCAGATGTCATAGCAGAAAGAATGAATTTGCCTTCTTTAGTCTAGGAAAGAAGAGAAAGAAGTGATGGTGGACCCTATCTAGGATAGATGTTTCTGGGAGGAATTTTCTACAGATCTCCTACTGGGACTCTCTACCTTTCTAAGGTAGCTTCTCAAGTGAGTTTTCAGAAGAAGTAACAGAAAGAATGAGTTCTTTTCTGGTTCTGCTTTCCAAGAAACATTCACCCAACTTCAGATAATAGCAAATCATATATTAAATGGTTCTCCAGATGGGCCATTGGTGGTGGGAAGGGTTTGGACCAGGTTTTCCCTCTGAACCCTAGGACACCTTGTGAAGGAGATGGGACCTTCACTGCCTGAGGAACTTGCTCATCTATAAATTGGGTCACATAACAACAACTGCAACAAAGAAAACCAACTCTGCCCCATTAATTAATTTACAAGACTTATACGGCAACCTATCTCATCATCTATGTACAAGGGATGGGCTCAAGGTCCTTATTTAGAAGTAGTCTACCATTTTTATGTATAGTCTGACCATGTCTTACATGGATCTGGAAACCATAATTTCGCTGGACGGAGTATTCCGTGACATCGAAACACGTTGATAAGTCGATTTCCCCATCCAAATCGGCTGCCTGAGAAAAAGAGAAAAAATGCATAAGAGGACAACATATAGGTGAAAAGGGTATACTAACTTATCTCTTTATAGAGCACTGTCACAAAATATAAGATGGAATCCTCTCTGCCTGAAGAATCAAATTGGAGTCTAAGGAAGTTGTGGGAGAGAAAGAAACAGAGGTGGTGTGAACATCAGAAAGGGTCCACCAAGGTCTAGTTTTTGGTCTCCACCTCAACCTACCTCCTCTGCCACTGAATCCCGGTAGTATCTCAGGCTTTGATCCGTCAGCACAAACCAGTGCTTCTTCCACTACAAAAAAAATAAGACAAGCCATTTTATAGAAATTTTTCCTTTCTAAGATGGGAAAACTGGTTTCTTAGAGAAGGAGGAGGGGGTAGGAAGGAGGAGGGTGTGATCATTATACTGGGCAGAATTCTGCCAACATTATGCTGAGAGAAGATCTGCATCCAGTTTAGGCAGAAATAGCTCCGAGTTTGAGAATTTAGATCCGTTTTCAAAGTTTACTATCTCCAAGGTACAACCGCATCTACTGTGGTTCACCCAGGAAAACAGCACCCCAAAACGTACCTGTCCATCTTCATCCTGTTTTGTCAGCCATCCCTTTTTGAAGTTCAGCAAATCTGGCTACAAAGGACAGAAGAGAATTTAGCATTCTTGCCCTCATCTCAACTTACATTACATATAATATACGGTAGAAAAGAAATCCTGTTTTTTCTGAAGAATTCATCTCCCTTCTTTGAACACAACTTTCCTTCAAGAATGGGACAATCTTTTACTCAAGGTAGTCAACTCATAACAGGAGGCTAAAACATATAAAGAATGGTTGTTGGAACTGGGTATGTCTAATTCAACGAAAGGAAGAACCAGGGGTGCTATGATAGCAGTGTTCCCGTATTTTAGGGGCTTCCACAAAGAAGTGGGGGTGGACCTATTCTCCAGAGTATCTGAAGGAAGGAGAAGAAGCAACGGATGGAAACTAACCAAGGAGAGATCCAACCTAGAACTAGGCAGAAATTTCCTGACAATTAGAGCAATTGATCAGTGAAACGACTTGCCTCCAGAAGTTGTGGATGCTCCAACATTGGAGGTTTTTAAGAAGAGATTGAACAACCATTTGTCTGAAGTGGTGGAGGGCTTCCTGCCTGAGCAGGGCATTGGACTAGAAGACCTCTAAGGTCCCTTCCAACTCTGTTATTCAGAACTCCCAAATTGTCAAACTTACAGTCATGGAGGATTCTGTAGACCTTCTGTCCAGAGATTTCGCTCTCCGATGTGGAGACATAGTAGAAGTTGACACGTCCAGGATGGTCCCACTTGCTGTTTCAGCAAGCAAATCCTGCAGGAAGTATGAATGTTTCACGGTCATCGAATTCAGAACGGCAATTTTGATTAATAACGAAGAGGAGCTCAAGGGGTCATCTCTGATCTCTCGTACTTCAAGGACACCAGTTACATTCTTATTCTGGACAGGAATTCTCCAAGGAATTCATGGTGATAAGATTGTCACGGTCATTGTACTACTGACTGGGGAATTCTGGAATTTGAAGTCCATGCCTCTTAAAGTTGCATCGGTTGAGAAACACTATAAATCTCACCCTTCGTACCGAGAACATGAAATCGCGGCTGACTCACCCGTTTCCTAGGGAAAACCCTTTTTTCACTCCTGCCCTGCCGGGTTTCGCTGGAGAGACCAGAGGAAGCATTGATTTCCATGTGTTCTGGATTCTCAATATCCAATGCTTCAAATTTTTCAATCACTTGGGACCTCCTGAGAGACAGGGAAGAGAGAAGGGACGGGCGTTTTAACAAAAGGGAAAGGGAGGCCATCCTTGAAAGTCAGAACAGTTTCAGCCCTCCCTCTTATCCAGACAACATATTCAAAATATTGACATAATGATGCTTTCCTTTGTTATCTTTCTATCCTGTCCTATTGCACAGACTCATTGGATGGGGAGGAAAAAAAACAAGAAAGTATCATGTAATTATAAATATAAATTAGTAACCTAGAAGGGATCTGAAAGCCTGAAGCCTCGGTCCAACCCAAAAATTGGAACCAGCCCATTTCATTCAGCAGGAAGCATGGAGCATTTGCATTTTTAAAGCTTACAGATATGTCTTTTTTTCCCCCTCCTTTTAAAGCCACAATTGTGTGACAGTGTGATCTTTCGATGAAGTACCGGGATCACATCATCAAAAACTTCCCCAGAAAATGGGGTCAATGGGATGATCTCTTTTGAGTTTTCTTGCAGATTTAAGGCAACAAGCTCAAATCTATTATCTGCTCTGTGAATATATGGCACGAATCCCATTACAGAGCAGCTACTTAATGAAAATAATTCACTAGTCAAGAGTTACACTTTAATATTTAGAAAACATGCTTAACGAAGTCGTACATAGCCTTGTTTTGTCTAGGAGCCAATGTCAACGTTGGTCCCCCTGGATTTTAAACATGGAGGAGAAAGAAAAGAGCTAAAACCAGGTTGACACCAAGCTCTGCATCCTCAGAACGGAGAAGGGCATTTTAAAAATCACATTGGAAGCTCAACTCCAGATCTTAAGTAGAGAGGAGAGGTCTGGTAAAACGAGGACTTCCTCTACTGGTTTAGTTCTGTCAAGCTGCCCAGAATCACCTTATAGGGAAGACGGGCAGCATAGTAAAAAAATAAAGTAATAAAACAATAAAATGAAGAGAAGTGAAGTAAAATAACAAAATGAAGTTAAGTAAAACAGTAACGTAAAGTAATGTAAAATAACATAAAGTAATAAAATAAAAGTTACATTTAGCATGGGGAACGGCACCTGGGCCGCAGTATGTATAAGAAACCATCAGTTTAAGAGAACCTGGATTGGGAAGGTACTCTGTTCATTTTACATGGCGGTCTAATAAAGCTAAACCTGTTGAACTACAAGCTTCTTCCAAACCCTGGAGGCTGGGCGCAGCTTCCCTTCAAGGCAGAATCTGAATCACCGCATGCCACATGCAGACAGGAAAAGCACTAAGCGTACCCCCACCAAGATGCCTCTGGCAGTGAGAGCCCCAGCACCCATGGCCCTTGACCAGAGAAGGCAAAATCATCATCATCATCACTAAAACACCCTTCGGGGACCCCTGCCCAAGAACTCTGCCCTTGAACCCTGGGCATAATTTTAAAACCAACGGCCATCGCTTGGCTTCCTTGCCAAGACCCCTCTTGGCTTCCCTTTGGGGAAGGGAAAATTCTCGGCCACCGTTTTCCATCTGGCTCAGCCCACGGGTTCGCTTTCTTTCCAAGCCAATCCCCACATCCCACCCACCCCACAAAAATAAAAATAAAAAGCACAGCTTGATTGTCATGAAAGGGAAGGGCACCATCAAGTTGTCTACAGCTTGAGTTTTTTTTTTTGAGATGAGATGGGAGCGAAGCAGCGGAGCACAAGTTATCACACAGCAGAGGGAGGTGAAGAACAGAAGACCTGCAAGAAAATAAAAGCTGGACAATGAATGAACAAAAAAGTTATCTCCCCTTCCTCCCCTTGCCCTCCCCACCCTGTTCCCCAAATCAGAGGCATTACAAAAGGAAACCAAAACCAAAGTGCAAAATCATCCACACCATTGATAGAAGCGATCATTGGAAACGGCAGATTGTGATTCCCGCTGTGAACGGTTACTCCAGGCATAAAGGAAAGGACGGTGGTAAGAATAACAGAGTTGGAAGGGGGCCTTGGAGGTCTTCTAGTCCGAGCCCCTGTTCAAGCAGGAGACTCTATACCATTCCAGACAAGTGATTGTCCAATCTCTTCTTAGAAACCTCCATTGTTCGAGTACCCGTAACTTCTGGAGGGAACCTGTTCTACTGAGCAATTGTTCTCACTGTCAGGAAATTTGGCCTTCATTCTAAATTGGATCTCTTTAAAAAGCTTCCGCCCATTACTTCTTCTCCTGCCCTCAGGTGCTTTGGAGAATAACAGAGTTGGAAAGGTCTTTGGAGGTCTTCTAGTCCAGCCCCTAGCTCAAACAGGAGACTCTATACCATTTCAGGTAAACGGCTGTCCAATCTTTTCCTCAAAACCTCCAGTGATGTAGCACCCGTAACTCCTGGAGGCATGAAGGCAGGGAGGGCCTCACCCCTTTTTCTATCTGGCCTGGTAGAAGACCCAGATGGGAAACCCAGAAACCCCCAATTTTAACCCTGTAAGGAGGGATGAAACTTGGGGTGCACTGCCAATCACGGTCCACGAACTTCCCAAAAACTTTTAAAGGATGGGGGGTCATTTCTAATTGATAACTGTGGAGCTAAGATTAACCTCTTTTTTTGCATTAACTGGTTCCCTGCCATTCCAGTTGCTTTCCTAACATGTCCCTGCCAACAAAAATTGGGACATCAGCTTGGAAGAATGCCCCATTTTCCTGGGCTCGTTGCTGGAAACCTAGAAGCCTTTGTCTCTTCTACTTTGCAACTGTAAGGGTTTCTGTAACAGATTTGGGGGGGGGGACCATTTCTGGATGTTGAATCTGAACCCCACTCTCCATTTCAGGTGGAATTTAATAACAGGAAGATACAATTTTAGTTTGGAAGCAAAGCACCTGGTTGGGTAGGTGGAAGTGATAAGATGCTGTTGTTTCTCTTTGAGGTTAGTTTGCAGCAGTGAACCATGCTCTAAAAATTTAAGACTTGTGGACTTCAACTCCCAGAATTCCAGA
>JANHFM010005730.1:422796-436551 GCA_032468115.1 Grayia smithii | reverse complement strand
AAAAAAATCCCTTTAAAATCTTTCCGTTTAACTCAAGCGCCATTTCTCTGTCCACTTCAGCACTTCAGCACTTTCCACTAGGTTTTTTTAAAAAAAAATAGAAGAAAAGCCTTTTATGAGTTAAAAAATTATTTAAAAATACTTGCGATTAGTAAGCCCTTTCTTGTTCCATTTGCACCATATTCAAACAGATTAAACTTCCCTTTATTGCCGCAACGGTGGTCTCTGATGCCTTGTCCTGCCTGCACAGGCAGACGCTGCCGTTCGGAGCCATTTTCTGGCATCCAGGGGCCCCGCATTCAATCCCCGGATCTGAAACAATCCGCGGGTCTGGAAGGGCGCGACCTCAGCCAGAAAGCTTGCTGTCCCCTCTTCTCCTGAGGGGTCAGCATGCCGCCGGGAGGGACAGCCGATATTTGCTGCCCTCCCGGCAAAACAAACAGCAATGTCGGCAGCCCTTAGAAGGGCTGTCAGCAGCACCGGAAGCCAAGCCGGAAGTCCCGATATTGCAAAATCTTCATTCCCATCCCACTCTGGAGCCAGCCAGAGGTGGCATTTTCCGGTTCTCCGAACTACTCAGAATTTCCGCTACTGGAACCTGTCAGAACCTGCTGGATTTCACCCCTGCCTCAATCTTTCAATAAAGGAATACATTTATTCAACTGAACAAAAGTGGGCCCTCCCATAAGATTTGAAGAACTCTGAATGCAACTGGAAACAAGTGTGTACAGATTTCTTACTTTTGCTTGATTACGTAATAGGAAGTTAGCACACAGTAGATAAGGTATAAATTTATAAAAAATACTCATGTATGCCTTCTGTGGTTTCAACCCACAGGCCTGTGGTTTCTTATGAAATTTTCCACAACTCTAAAGTCTGGCTAAGACCTGATCTTTAATTCTGTCATTTCAACATGAAAATCTTTTGTTCAATTGTCCCACAGTTCTGGAAAGTTCTGTGTTTTGAGATAGATCGATGATAGATTGATGATGATCATACATAGATGATAGATAGATAGATAGATAGATAGATAGATAGATAGATAGATAGATAGATACAGTAGATAGATAGACAGATATTAATCAAATTTATATGATTGTCCATCTCACTGAAAATGATTGTGGGCAGTGTACAATAATCCAATAAAAGTCAGCTGGGTTGACTTTGGGCCAGTCACACCTCACAGAGTTCTTGTTGTGGGGAAAAATTGGAGGAGGAAGGTATGTTGGATATTTTTGCCGCCTTGACTTATTTGTAAAAGTAATAAAGGCGGGATACAAAAAACAAATAAATAAAATAAAGCCAACTGAGTGACCTTGGACCCATCACTCTCTTTCAACCCAAATCATCTCACAGGGTTGTTGATGTGAGGGGAAAAGGAGAAGGACGGATTATTAGGAATGTTTGCCATGAGTTATCTGTGGGGATTGCCACAACACATCACTGCTAATCGCCGCCTCCATGCATCGTGTTTTCAGCCTCTGCACGCCCCGTTTTCAGCCTCCTCATGTTGCATTTTCTGCCAGTTCCAGGCAGCGGGGATTGAAAATGTCTTAACCACCTGTACATCAGTTACCTCACCCTTATAGCTCTCATAAACTCCCCTTCTAGTGAAAAATGGAAATGATTGGAAGGACTGAATAAAAAAAGGAAAAAATTGACAAGGTCAGGAATAATCTGATAAAATGTGGTGGGATTTGGACATGCAATACAAGAATGCAGTCGTTTGAATAAAAGCTTCATCTCAAGATCATCTTCAGCAGTAAGAGTTACAGTCCAATGATCATTATCCCAATCAGCGGGTGGAAAGAGGTCTTCAAGTGGGTGCATTGGATGCAAGTCTGGATGCCAGCAACTGTGACCATTGTGTGTGTGGTAAGAAGAATAAAGTAGGGGGCCTTCTACTTCTCAGAAAGCACATCATCAGTACTCCAGTAGTCTATTAATACCTAGTCTCCAGAGAAGAATGAATGTTACTGGATGGTCTAAACCTGGAGGATGGACAGTCTGAACAGGTTCCGAAATAGAAGAGACATTGTTAGTCAGAGAATGAATGTATTGCAGAAGAACAGGGTCTCTGTTCTGGAAAGTAGGAAGAGAAGTGTTCTGACCCAACTCTCCAAACATCCAGATAAGCAGGATTAACACCAGACAAACAGTCAACAGAAAACAATTCTCTAATCAAGGAACTACCCAAAAACACCCCCAAAAATGTTGGGAGGAATATTCATCTAGTTCAGTTCCAAGCTGGGAGAAAGATGCTGGAAACAACCTGGAGGTTGGAGGCCGATTGGAAAGAAGGTCCATTTATTGGTAAACAGCACCACCAGAGTTGGTGGAGAACAACCTGGGTCAGCTGAACAATTATTTATTTATTTATTTAAATTTTTATGTCGCCCATCTCCTGAAGGACTCCGGGCGGCTCACAATAAAAGTATCACATTAAAACAGCATCGAACATATAAGAATTATAAAAAGTGAGTTTAAAACAATGAAATCATAAAAAAAAACATTCACATCCCGTCTGGGGCTGGATCTTGCTAAGTCATAATAGCGTGATCAATGGCCCCATGCCTGCTGGAAAAGCCAGGTTTTAACTGTTTTGCAGAAGGCCAGTAGGATAGAGGCAGTCCGGACCTCGGCAGGTAGTTGGTTCCATAGAGTTGGAGCCGCCACAGAGAAGGCCCTTCCCCGCGGACCCACCAGCTGACATTGTTTGGCTGACAGAACCTGGAGGAGACCGACCCTGTGGGATCTTACAGGTCGCAGGGAGATGCAGGGTATACAAGGTATGGTGAGTCTCCATAGGTAGAGAGCATTCTTCATTGCAACTTGCATTGGTTGACCACAAAAAAAATAGCAATAGCTAGCATTCTCATCTTTTATTAGGCTTTATGTTGTACATATGTAAATGTACACATATTCATATTTGTATATGTAAATATAAACATACCATTCCATATTCCTTGAGGTAACAGCAGTGTTACCAGTGATGTAAGCTGATAACAACAGTGTTATCAGTGATGTAAGCCTGATGTTATTTTGTCAATTCCCAGTCCTAGAATCTGGCAGAGTTCAGCACAGCAGTTAAGAAGGTTTCTTGCTTGGGATTTGTGTGATGTAGGAACCTAGTCATCATTATATATAGTATATGAATGCCACTATTAATATAAACTATATAGAGCACCGTATCCATAACTGAAGTAAATTGTTTCCTTGTTGTCTTCTCTGCCTTGGTTTATGCAACATACTAAACCAAAATGTGATTTGTATCTCTCATAAGAATATAAATGCTGTCCTTCTGATTCAGTAACTTTTATCTGGCCCCTGAATAGGAGACCCTTTTTTTCTCTAAGGAAGATATTACAACTTTAACTGAGATATGAATAACTGAAATTTGGCACGTATCTCACTCATGCTTGAAAATTCATTATTAACATGTGGAAAAATATCTCAAATAAACCACTATCACCAGAGTTTTCAAGTTGTTACACCAGATGGTACAGAATTTACATATTCAGGTGTGGGTCATTGAATGATGACATTTCAAACTATACAAGCATGTGTGGATCCATTCAACTCTCATGTGAAAACAAGTCAAGTCATCTTTCTATTAATGAGGCAGCCAGAGACAATAGTCTTTCTCTGAAAAATGTTGACTCTTTCTCTGCCAAGGTAGAAAAATATCATCTCCAGAGGGGCAATACAGCTCCATTGCCAGGAAGAAGTTCCCCTGGGGAATTGATGAGCGGGCAAAGGCCTGCCTTCTCTTTCTCTGCCTCCCTCTTTCAGAGGAGATACAGATGTAAGAGTAACTTTCTCTAATTTTTCATCATGGGAGGGGAAGGCAATTAAAGATTTCTTTTCACAGAGGCGGTAAAATTTGGGTCTGGGGTTCTATCATTTCAAGCTGCTACAGGATTTGTACAGTTGAATACTCCTACATATAATAAACTAGCTGATAATCCAGCGTTGCTCAGGTATTTATTTATCCCAATCCTATATTAGACAGGAAGAGGAACTTCATCCTGAGCCCTGATTTTGGCATGAATTAAATTAGTTAAAATGTTTTTCCTGTGCCCCCAGAAACGTCAAATAAATGATACCACCTTGTTGTTTTGCTAGCTGATTCATGATTATTTGGTATACTTTTTTTCTGATCTTGATTTAGAAGTGGCTTCTTGTCCGTGATACATGCACTAAGCTGTTCGATGTTGTAGTTCTTTTCTCATATGTGAAGTACATCATGTCAGTCTGATAGTGGTGCAGGCAGGCCAAGTTGCAGTAGTGTTTTATTGATCATGGGCATACATTTGTCCTCAAGAATAATCAAAGCCTTGTTGAAAATGTCCAGACCAAATGTAATTTCTAATGCTGGATTTTCCCCCTTACCAGAGGGAGCCACCTTGTGAAGTACTGTGAAGCCATTACCATGGCAACTCCACTGTGCTGTACAGTAGAAGCCATTTTAAGGCAGACCAGTAGAAGCCATTTTAAGATACAACAGACTGTATCTTAACAGAACACACATCCTGAGGCGTGTTAGGGTGTCTTACTCCCACAATATTTCTTTCCAGAGAGTAAATCATCTGTGTACCAAGTTTGGTTGAAATTGCTCAAGGCATTCCAGAGTTATGCTGGAATATATACACACAGAGCCATTTTTATACATATAGATAGATCCGTAAAAATAATGTAGAAAGGGAAAAGATGGCAGACTAAGCTGTGATAATGTGCATCAATGTCAAAGATAACTTTGTATTTAAAGAACAAATCTGATACATGTAGGCTTGACTTACAATCTGTTGCTTAGCAAAAGTTCCGACAGATTCCTTCCCAAAGGTACTAACAACCCAGTTTCAATGGCTACCCATACCATTGATCACATGACTGCAACTGGCCCATATTTATGGCCCATCTGCAGTGTCCCTTGGTCAGATTATTTCATTTTACAATGTTTTTGCCAAATACTGAACAATGGGTTCACTTTACCATCACAGCAGTTACTTTACAATCATGTTTGTCATTTTACAACTACTTAATGACCACCACCCAAATTTATCTGGTCATGTGGTGGCTCTCTTTATGGCCATCACAACTTTCAACTGTAGTAGGAATATGTGTATCAAGGATTATCTCTATGCAATTAAATTCAACTTGGAAGCAATTTGTGGACTATAATTCTGCATGTGGATTGGTATCACAACTGAAATGTAAGTTTCTCTTAAAATATTATACTATGCCTAATTTATTGTATTGAGGATAGCTTTCTCAAATCAATAATTAGCAAAGATAGCGAGAATGTATATTCAGCATGTGTAGTATTTATTTATTATGTAGTATTTATTTATTTGTTTGTTTGTTCAGAAAATGTCTATAGCCACTTACTCGCTCACAGCCACTCTAGCGGCTTACAGACAATAAAAACACAATATAAAAAATAAAATAAAAATAAAAAACAATAAACCTCCACCCAACTACTATGGCAACAACACACAGTCAAATAAGCCATGTCTAAGATGTATAAGAATTACCAATTACAATGAACAATTAGTAAAAGTTTCTACAAAACCATTTATTCTAATAGATCATTCTTAATATATTGATTACATTTTTAGATGTTGCTTTGTTTTCAATAATACTTCACATAAATTTAAGGCTATCTTTACATTAATGATATTTTGAAAAAAAAATTATAATTTCACAAAAATAAAAAAAAATAAAAACCTCTTTTTATTTCTTCTTTATTTCCCATTTCTTTCTTTCTTTTTTTCTCCATGGTTGTGCAAGAAGAAAATGAAAAAAGATTGTACTTGACATGCTTGATTAGACTCTTCTTTTCAAGTGCAGAGACATTTGGTTACAAGATGTTTTTTTCAGTCAAGTAGTATCCTGAAGTGGAACACTCAAACCTCTGATGTAGTACCTCAGTGAAAACTAGGATTATGAAGTTTTTGTCCTTTGGACAACTGCATTATTATTTTTTTTAATGTGCAGGAGTAGGCAACTTGAGACTCCATACCATATACACCTCCCGAATTCTTATAACCACAGATTGCCAAAAATTTCTGTCATGATTTTCCGCAGTTCTGAAGTGTAAGAACGTAAAGATAGATGTGGTATGTTGGAATTAATATAGCTTTAAAACAGTCCCTACCTGCAAAAAAGAAATAATTAAAATTTATATAATTAATACGTTAATAGTACTCTCTCTTTATTTTCATCATTACTTCATTTATTGTAGCCTTATATTGGTCATTATTATCAAATATTATCAAATGAATGCCTGTCCATATGAGACAAAAGAATAGGATATTGAACAATAATATTTTTTATTATACATTTTTTATTATTGTATATAATATAGCAAAGAGCCATGGAGGTGCAATGGTTAGAATGCAGCATTGCAGGCTACTTCTGCCGGCTGCCTGCAATTTGGCAGTTCGAATCTCACCAAGCTCAAGGTTGACTCAGCCTTCCATCCTTCCGAGGTCAGTAAAATGAGGACCCATATTGTTGGGGGCAATATCCTGACTCTGTAAACCACTTAGAAAGGGCGAAGTGGTATATAGTGTAAGTGCTATTGCTATTGCTATACAAGGTGAGGGCATTCTCTGTGGGTGCACCAACCCTCTGGAACGAACTACCCACCGACCTCTGGACTGCCCCCGACCTCCGTTCCTTCCGTCATGATCTGAAGACATGGCTTTTTAATCAGATCTGCTGATGTGGTCTTTTAAATTTTCCTCTGTTTTAAATTGTTTTAACTTAAATTATTTTAACTATTATATTGTGTATTGTCTTTTTTGTGTTTTGTGAGCTGCCCCGAGTGCCTTGGGAGAAGGGCGGCATATAAATATGATAAAATAAATAAATAAATAAATAAATAAATAATAGATAGATAGATAGATAGATAGATAGATAGATAGATAGATAGATAGATAGATAGATAGATAGATAAATACAAAGAATACAAAAGTAAATAGTAGGGAAATTTGGGAAGGGAAAGGGGAAATGGATAGTGGGTGAAAGCAAGGAGAAAAAGAAAAAAAGGCATTCACTTCTGATTCCTTTGGTGCAGTAGAATAAGGCATTAACATCTAATTTTTTACTTTTACATAATAGTATAAACTAGTCATTTCTATAAAAATAAATCTATCTAATCAGTAAAACTCAAAATCAAAGTTTCATTTTTTTCCACCTCAAGAACAAAGTCTGGAAGCAGTTTCCAAGTAGAAATAAAGGTATTTGATTTTTTTAAAAATCAAAACAGTCAATTTAGCCATGTCTGCTAACTCCATCAGTTTTTGCAGCCATTCATCCATTGTGGGGATCGAAGTGTCCTTCCATTTCTATGAATAAAGTAGTCTTGCTATTGTCAATTTATGTAACATCAGTTTCAATTTTTTTTCCAAGTCTTTTTCCATTAAATCCAGAACAATATTTTTTAAAAACAGATTTGCTTATTAATTGTTTATTTTGGTTTAAATGTTGCTTCTTTTTTAAAGATATCTGGTCATTACAAAGAGGATTAAAAACAACAAGAATAACAGAAGCAATAAAATAACACTAGAAACAAATAACTCACCCCACTTCCATAAATATATATATGTCTTCGGTCATTCGGGTTTTCTCCCGAATGAGAAAATGCGGGAGAAAACGCGGGAGAAAACCCGAATGACCGAAGACCTACATACAAACACCCGCGAAAACCTCAGAAAGCATGTGTGTGTGTGTGTGTGTGTGTGTGTGTGTGTGTGTGTGTGGCTTTTATGCTCTCTCTAGCTCTGTTAGTGTTGGCAGGAGTAGTAGTAGTCTTGGTAATTATTTTGCTGTTATTTACTGTTAGCTTGTTTGCCTGAGTTGGTAGTTCCTTCATTGGGATATTATTTGCATTTTGAATGTTGCTCTAATGTCCATTTCAGTGTTAACCTATGATAATTTGGGTATTAATTGCTGATGAGAAGATATTTTGGTTTTCTTGTTTCCTTTTTGCCTTTTTGATTTCTCTTTTGAATGATGTATAGACATTGTTTATCTCTATGTTCCTGTTCATGACCAATTTGTCTGAATTTCAGGACTCCAGGAATTCTCTAGAGTTTGTGGATTTGGTTTGGTCTGGGATATTACTAATTTCCTTGTTGAAACTATATGAAAAAAAAACTATGAAACTATATATATGAAACTATGGCCAAGTATGTCTATGTGTTGTGAAATTAAGGAATTTTTATCATGTCTTCTAAACTGCTAGTTGGTGTTCATGGATTAGCTTTCTTGTTTTTCAATTCATATTGTGTCAAGTTAATAATTCTAGCACATATCATATCAGGCATAAACTAGTATTAACATCTTTGATGGTATTTCCACCACTCGTTCAATGAAAGAATGAAAAAAACAGCAATTTTTTTCATTGTTTGGATGTATTCTTTGCTAATCACTGACAACTGCCTGGGTAAATCTCTGCAGTCTTTTAGACCAAGATTTCAGAAATAGTTTATTTAGTCTCATTATAATTATTTCGTTTTGTTCAAAACAAAGGTATCGTTTCAAGGGGGGGAAATTATGAATGGACAGACATTTTGCACATTTCTTCATGTTTTTTAAAAAAGAAGATTGGTTTAATAAATTTTACAACAATATTTTACAAAGTCTGTTTGTATCCCATTCGTATCGAGGCATGCAATTTTGTAGTCTAAATCTATCTAATTACTTGTGAATATGCAGAAAGAAAGGCAAGAATGTTTTTATTAATTATAGGCTTTTCTCCAGAGCACAAGTTGTGTTCTTTCTGTGTTGTAATAATAAGGAATTTGTAGGACGATTGGATGATAATATTTTTTTTGAATGAGAGGGATGAAAGGAGTAAATATGAACATGCAGGTTTCAAACAACTTCTCTCAGTTTAATTTTATACCTTTATAATTTCAGTCAGTTGCTGCCTCACAGTGGACACTAGTGGTACTATCATTTTGTCCCTTGAAAATTCTGAAAAAGAAAATCAAGCTCAATCATTTATCTTTATAGCAGTTTTAAAAAATAAAAGTGAATGGATTATTTTCATTCTTTAATGATAACTGACAACAAGCTTTTTAATTGCCTAGAACAGTTCTGCTCATATAAAGCAATAGTGCTGGAACAGTGGTGGGTTGCCCCCTGGTTCGGTCCAGTTCGCGCAATCCAGTAGCAGTCATGCTGTGACGTCACCGAACCAGTTCTACGCGTCCCGGACCATGCCCTCCCGCATGCCCGTACTTACCGGCCCGGTCGTGGAGTGCGCAGAGCGCGATTGCGCACATGCACAGAAAACTTTTTTTGACATTTTTTGCCCAAAAAAAGCTTCTGCGCATGCGCAGGAGCGCCTGTCCGGCGCACGCACGCACAAAGCATGCACACAGGCCGGACACGCACTCCACACACCCCGACCATGCGCAAAGCACGTGCATCTTTAGAACCAGTAGGACACATAAGTAGAACCCACCCCTATGCTGGAGATGTAATAATATATTGTACGATACATTACTGAAAATCAGGTCAAATTCTGAGTAGATTGTAGCAGATAACACTTGGAATATTGCATCCAGTTTTGGTTGCCACAACATAAAAAAGATGTTGAGACACTAGAAAGAATGCAGAGAAGAGCAATAAAGATTATTAGGAGACTGGAGGCTAAAACATATGAAGAACAGTTGCAGGAATTGGGCATATCTAGTTTAATGACAAGAAGGACTGGGGAGAACTGGGGATGACATGACAGCAATGCTTCAATAACTAAGTGGCTACCACAAAGAAGAGGGGTCAACCTGTTCTTCAAAGTACCTGAAGGCAGAACAAGAAACAATGGATAGAAACTTACCAAGGAGAGAACCAACCTAGAACTAAGGAGAAATTTCCTGACAGTTAGAAAAATTAATCAATGCAGAGGATGTGGATGCCCCAAAACATGAGGTTTTTAAAAAGAGAAATTAATTTTTTTTAAAAAAAAATGTCTGAAATAATATAAGGTTAGCTGCTTACGCAGGGGATTCGACTAGAAGACCTCCAAGGCAGGGGTGAAATACAGCAGGTTCTGACAGGTTCTGGAGAACTGGCAGTGGAAATTTTGAGTAGTTAGGAAAACGGGCAAATACTACCTCTGGCTGGCCCCAGAGTGGGGTGGGAATGGCTATTTTGCAATATCCTTCCCCCAGTAGTGGGGAGAGAATGGGGATTTTGCAGTATCCTTCTCCTGGAGTGGGGTGGGAATGGAGATTTTGCAGTATCCCTCCCCTGGAGTAGGGGGGGAATGGAGATTTTGCAGTATCCTTTCTCTAGAGTGGGATGGGAATGGAGAGTTTGTAGTATCCTTCCCCTGCCAAGCCCACCAAGCCATGCCCACCAAGCTTCACCACACCTACCAAGCCATGCCCGGTTTACTACAGAACCAGTAGTTTTTAAAAAATGGATTTCACCACTGCTCCAAGGTCACTTCCAACTGTTATTCTGTTTTCTTATCTGTTCTGTTATATAATAGGTTTCAAATAGACCTAATTTTAGAGCTATCACACTCAGACTAAAAAAAAAGGCTACAAAAAAAATGAAATTTGCTATTATCTTGTTGCCATTCAATTTTTCCAGTGTAGATGTAGTAACATTAACTAATAGTAAGCGGGACTTAGATGAACCCATGGTTAATGTGGTAACTGGCCCTAGATAATTCGTGGTTAAGATAGTATTTTAAAGGATGCTATTCAAGGATCAATTTAAGCATACTCAACTTAATTGGTGTTCTCTGCATCATAGACTCTTGACATATCATTATTCAATCATTACTTTTAAACTCCAGACAAAGATATGAGAATGTGGTACAATCCCAGAGTAGTGCCCCTCAAATCCCAGCATTTCTTTTTTTCCATCATTGTTACACACATACAAGCAAACATATTTTTGTAAATACATATGCATAATAGGAACCAGGGGTGGGTTCTACTTACCTGTCCTACCAGTTCTAAAGGTGCACGTGCTTCGCACATGGTCAGGGTGCACGTAGTGCGCGTGCGCACCAGATGGGCGCTCCTGCGCATGTGCAGAAGCTTTTTTTGACAAAAAAAGACAAAAAAAGTTTCCTGCGCATGCATGTAAGCACCGTCCACGTGCTCTGCGCGCAGACCGGTAAGTACAGGCGCATGAGGGGGTGGCGGTCTGGAACGCATAGAACCGGTTCAGTGATGTCACAGCGTCACCGCTACCTATTCGCGCGAACCGGACCAAACCAGGGGCAACCCACCACTGACAGGAACATAGAACAGTTCAAAGGGTGACCATACATTTTATTCAGGGGTGGGTTCTGCTTACCATTACTACTGGTTCTAAGGGTGCATACGCTTTGTGTGTGATCGGAGTGTGCAGAGTGCACGTTCGGCGCGTTCTGCATGCACAGAAGCTTTTTTTGATGAAAAAACCTCAAAAAAAGCATTCTGCGCATGCGTGCTTTGCGCGCTCCACGCAGACACCGCTAAGCACAGGCGTGTGGGTGGGGCCAGCTCCCAGTCGTGTAGAACCGGTTCAGTGACGTCATAGCGTCACTGCTACCTATTCGCACGAGCCAGCCCGAACCGGGAACAACCCACCACTGATTTTATTTCACTTCAGTGAGGGAAAATATGGTGAAATCATGCTGGCCAGGCCTCCACAAAGATGGCTGGGATATCATGGTGTTCTCTTTGAAACCTTAGACAACCACCATCTTGAATCATTTTAATCAGATAGTCTAAATAATAATCTCCAGGATGATCCAAGATGGCAGGAAGTTTTTCAGATCTCGATAATATGCTAAATCTGCAATATCTGTTAAAGTGCTACAGTAGGAAGGAAGTGTAAAATAACACTGATGTGTAGTGTTGCTGAGGTTTCCAACAAAGCATGTAGTCAAGAAAGCCAAGTTTTACTGTCCAATCCAGGACTGCTACCAGTGGAGAACTTAAGAAAGTTTGGGATATCTTCTTCTAGTCAACTTCCTCCTGTGGATTACTGAGAGCAATTCTTAAAGTACCTGTTGTTATTTTTTTAGTCTTATTCTTTTGTCTAGTTAGGAGATGTGGAATGTACAAGGAAATTTCATACTGAAGACACTGTTAGGAATCTTTCACAAGTGAAATAATCTATAAATCATCACTGATCCCTTAAACCAAAGGTAATTACATATTTTATGGCCTTAAAGGACCTACTTCCATTGAAGTACTACCTGCTAAGGTATCACAAGGTTCTCTGGGACAAAAAAAATGAAATCAAAATTCATTTGTTTGAGAACTTGAGGAAGAATGCTTGAAAAAAGATATGTGTATAATAGTTATTTCTTTAAAGCTCCTAGTTGACTGAGTAAGAGAGGAGAAAAGAAGAATAGGAAAAGGACAGAAAGCGAAGTATTAAAATGTGAAGAAAGTTAATGAGAAGGGCAGCCAAAATCAGAGGAGCTGACATATGAAGACTGACCACCAGGCTAAGGATATGACAACCTGTTGTAACTAGCCTCAGGCTAGTTAATGTAAGCATTAAATCCTCTACATATAGAAAAATAATTGTCCTGCAATGGAAAATTTAAAATGTAGGATTTGTTGTTATTAAACTAATCAAATGCTCTTTTCAGTAATGCATACCAAATAAAAAATGTACATTCATTCTTAATTTGGAGGATGAGGATATTATTCTTTCATGAGTCTTCCCTCTGAAAGAGTTACAATTGGCTGCCATCAGTCAAGTTAACGGCTCCACACTGTTTGTCCAGCTGAGGGGCTGTAAAGGGTCCCTCCCCTCCACTCAGATCTAGCAAAAATCAAAGCGGAAGTGCTTTGATTTTCTTGATCAAAGCTCAAAAGCAGAGACTCTAAACTGCCTCCAAAAAACCTTAAAGATCTGAAATAAAACAAGAGATAGTTGTACAGCTGTGTAGTCCTGCCCATGAGGAATGATTTAGTGGCACATTCGCTTTTCAAAACAATGCAGATAAAAGTCCAGATATGGAAAAAGAAAAAAGAATACATGAAAGTGACACTTTATACATAGAGAATTTGCAATAATATCACTGCAATGATGTACCCTCTAACTTAACTAGTTACACGCTAACCACTGAGTAAGAAGATTTTTTTCCCCCTGCACTGCAAAGAAACTGAAACTACAGCATATTTGGCTTCCTAATTAGATACTATTAGGAAGTTCCAAAGTCAGAGGAAACCTCTGATACTTATGGGAATTGGAGAACTTTTTAAAGCAGTTGTTTAGAACTTGTTCATTTAATAACAGTGGTTATTTATTTATAGCAGACTTGGGCATTTTATGGCCTATGAACATATCCAATCTGGCCCATGACATTAATGGTGTTGGCTGTGTTGGAAGTATCAGCAGCAGGGTTTGTGGTGGTGGCAGTGATGGGGATCGGGTAGCAGTAGTGGGAGGTGGGGTGGCAGCAGCAGGGACAGAGTAGCAGAGGAGTGTGATGGCATTCGAGGCAGGTAGTGATACAGCATCCCCAGCAGGGGGCAGGGCAGGGGCAGGGGCAGGGCAGTACCAGCAGTCCCAGTTTCTCATATAGCCCCTTTTGAAAATTAACTACCGATCCCTGACTTATAGGCTGGCTCCAACTTTCTAATGACCAGATATTTGAATCATAAAACATCTATAGGCTGTCTCTAGAAGATCATTTGATGGCCGTAACCAGGGGAGCCTTTGCCCAGGTTCGCCTGGTCCGCCAATTGCGCCCTTTCCTAGACAGAGACGACCTTC
>JANHFM010005730.1:380120-390819 GCA_032468115.1 Grayia smithii | reverse complement strand
ATTTTGAGCAGTTTGGAGAACTGGGAAATATCACCTCTGGCTGGCCCCAGAGTGGGGTGGGAATGGAGATTTTGCAAGATCCTTCCTCTGGAGTGGGATGGGAATGGAAATTTCCCCTGGAGGGAGGTAAGAATGAAGATTTTGCAGTAACCTTCCCCTGCCACGCCCACCAGGCCACGCCCACAGAACCGGTAGTAACAAAATTTAGATTTTACCCCTGGTCTCAGCTGTTCAACTTGCCTTATATTAGCTTAATTTCCCCATTTTGAATTCTTTCTTTTTTAGCTTTAAAACATGAATTCACTATAAATCTCCAGGCTGAGGTCTCTCTCTCTCTGTCAGAGTGAGTGGGCTGGCCCGAGATAAAACTAAATTTGATTTAATTAATTAAAGTGAAATGATTAATTAAATGTAGTTAATAGCTTTCATCTTCAATGTAAAAAGTGCAGTTTGGTGGCATCTTTTGGGAAACATTGAAAGCTTGTATAGATGTCTTTTTTTAACTGGAAACCAAAATATCAGAATGAAATTCTGGGTCTTCTAAGAAATATCCCATCTTGAGTGAGTGAGTGAGTGAGTGAGTGAGTGAGTGAGGAAGGAAGTAACAAGTATCTGTTCTCAATAATTCTTAGATTTGTTGTTATTGATGGTAGACTGCTGCCTGTACTACACTGCTAAGCACAGTTGCATTACTAAATTACTAAAACAAAACAAATGCATTAAAATGGATTGATCTCTAAAATTTTGTGAGGAGAACTTGTTTCTATATATATGAAAGAGAAGATACATAGTTAAAAAACATTAATTCCCTGGCTGCCTACCAGAAGTTTAGAGGTTCAATGCAAGTCCAGAAGTAAAATAAGCATTTATTTGATTTTTTTTGTTAAGAAAACAATAGTGCTTCTACAGAAGACTGTTTTCCCCTCTCCTTCAATAATAAAACACTTATAAGTTTAAATCTAGTACAGACCTCAGAGTAAGTCCATGAAATTCAACCAGTCTTCATTCCATATAAATGTGCAATAATTGATCTCAGAACCCAGATTTCAGATGTAATTATATGTTGATGATAGGACTTCTTGACAGGTAAATCTTGAGGAAATTTCATAGGCATATAACTTATCAATGATCCATCCTAATGTTTAATCCTGACATGGATAGTCTCTCCTGTATTGTTCTTAAGTGAAACAAATGTTCATTTAGATGTAGTACATCTTTCTATTGCACTGGAGATAAATTGAACAATATATCATTGGCCATATACAAAATAGCTCAATCTTCTAAAACACTGAATCAAGGCTACGGACGGGATTGAAATATACGGCAGCTGATGAAATCTAAGCAATTCACTGCTTTTTTTTCCTTTAAGAAAGGAATCCTTCCTTTCAGAATGGATTATATCTTTAGCCTATACAGTTGTTTGAAATCAATATTGAGTGAAACTTTAAAATCATGTTTGCTATTTATTTATTTTGGAAGCAGTTAGCAGTTTCAGTAGCACACATTTATATGTCAGAGAAGACGTTGGCTCTTGAATACTGCTCCTTTTTATTTGGGACTGTTATCATTTGCTGTAGAAAGGAGGTTTGCTTCTAAGAAAATATGTTTGGGATTACCTTGTAAATCTTCATTTCGTTTTAATTTTAGGATTGTTTCGAGAAGATAGTCAAAGTTTGCTTCTTTTTCAATCTGAAAATTTGCACAAGAGGAGAGTAATATACCAAGCATCATTTGGCACTATATGCTATACAACAAAGGAAAGAAAAGAAGAAAGGTTTCTACTTTAAGTAATTTTCAACATAGCATTTTTACAGTGGGAAGCAGGGGTGGGTGGTGAAAGGGGTAGGAGCAAATATTTTTTCTGCCTCACTACAATTCATTATGCACTTGAGAAATACTCTGTACCAAGTCCCTGAAGAGAATTAAAGGGAAAAACAATAAATAATTGTACTTCCAAGATAGGCCTTATGTCATAATCAAATCAGTTTCCTGTTTCAGGAGAGACATGTTTATGGAGGAATCATAATATACATTAAAAAAAAAAAACTACTGTAACCTGGTTCTAATGTCCTTTCTTACATGTTTTTCTGGAAATTTTGTTTTTATTTTTTTCATTTCTCTAATTTTTCCCCCATAGTTGTTCTATAGGAATAACTTTATTGCCCACCACCAATACTGACATGATTCTTTCCTTTCAAAAAAATGAGTTTGTACATTTCCAAGGAAAAATATTCATGCATCACTCTTCAAGACAGGGATAGAGGGAACTGTACATTTTTCTGCCTTTCTTTGACATTTTCCATATTATACAGTGATTTGTTTCTCAGCTTTAAAAAAAAAACTGACTCTTTCCTAAGAAAAGTAACATTTATTTTTGCAAGAGAAGGCTTGCAAATTTGATGTCAGATGAGAAGAGAACGATTATGGGAGCAATCATCTAAAGCATATTATTTGAGGTGATTAAGAAGTAATTATTGTTCCTTATCTGACTAATAAGAAAATTCTCACATCATTTTGCAACTTTTTCCTATTGAAATTGTATTCACAAGAGTCATTTGGGTTGCAAATATCATTCATTTCAGAGAGTTATTTCTGATTAGACTTGTATAAGTTTGCTCTGTTTCAGCTTAATCTTGTATTTGTGTCCTCAGAAATAAATTTTATTCTTCCAAATAAATGGCAGGATTAAGACATTTGTTTCTCTATTTTAATATTTCTTATATATCCATCTGGATATTTAAAAATTGAATAGATGATATCTGTTCAGTTTTAAAGACAGTTTCCTATTTTTGTGTACTGCATTACACAATTTGTTGCTTAAAAGTATTTTACATTACCATTCTTAAACTGGGGCCTCCAAATACGTTAGACTCAGAATTTTCAGTCCAAACCCATCTAAAAGATCCTATGTTGGGTAATATTCTTTTAGAAGTCCTTTTTAAAAAAATCTTTAAATCAAATTTTAATATTTAAAAAAGAACTTTTGACATGAAGCTTATAACCATTTGCTTCTCATTATGCTCTGGCGAAATTGCTACCAGTTCACTAGTTGTTTTGCACTGCATTATAAAAGATGCAATGAAAACAAGGGATCTTAAGTTAATTATGATTTGTCCCATTAATTTTAATAGGACATTTCTATGCATGGCTAAGCTTGATTTTAACCTCATGAGAATGACATCCTTTTTGTGTCTTACTCCTGAACATAATACCTTCATATATGAGAAGGTATGTTTCTAGCTGATGAATGAACTGCTAACCCAGACATTAGTACTACTTGTAAAAATTGCAATTTTGAAAATACGAAAAAGCAGTAATATTCTAAATTATCAGTCTTGTCTTTTAAAAAAAATATTTTCTGTTTGTTTATTCTGCCCAGTTAAATTAAGCTTTGTGGTTTGCTTTCTTTTTAACCTGTTTTTGTTCATCTGCATCGCTATTTTTTAATGTAATGAAATATATACATATTTGATTTAATAGATATTTAAAAGTGCTTTCTCAGATCCAATATAAATATTTTTTTAAAAGAAAGCAATTGTGGTATATTTAAAAAATAATTTTTTTACCTCTTTGGATGTTCTTGAATGATTTAAATTATGTATTTTTGTTAACAAAAAGTGTTTTATTTTGCAAAAGGGTCTTGTTATGTACTGTAACAAATTTAAGTGTGCTATAACTATGTATGTTTTATTAATGTCTTATTGTTTTGTAATTTTTTAAAATAAATATCTTATGTATCTATAATTATGAAAATGTGTTTTATCGACAAGATATATTATAAAATGCAAATTCTGTATTTTTGTAGTTCATTGTAGTCCCTTATTTATCAACTGTATTAAATTGATATTTTTACATCTCTGGACATGTGTGAGAATTGTAAGCAATAAACATTAATATACATATAATGGATGTATTATTTCTAAATACTTTATAGATACTATAAATACTTTATAGATTTAGAGGTATAGAGGTAATGCCTCTATGCATTATGAGACAACTCTTAAGACACAGAAGCTTATACGTTATTAGCAAGGTGTTTTGTGCATTTTCTTAAAAGTTTTTAAATGGTGATAAGAACCGAAGAGGTGCATATGCTTCCACAGAACTTCATCTTTTTCATTCTACTAAAGGTATGGCTTGCTTCTTTTCTCCTTTCTTCCCTCTTTCATTCTTTCCCTAGTATTTTTCATGCCTTTGTTTTGATTGACAAGGCTGTTAATAGCTTGAATGAATTCTTCTATTTCTCTGTTTTCTTTAAGTGCCTGGTATAGAATTTGAGGGGTGATCTGTTGCCTATTGACCTGGGATGGCTATACATTGACCCCATGACCTTTGTAGTGAACCTTTGACCTACCCAGAGCACTTCAGCTGAGCTTAGTCCAGTTCCAATTGGGCAAAGGATGAAGTTACTGGACTTAGAGGAAGCAAAGAAAGAAGAAATGGGAGGGAAAGCAAGAAGCGCCTTTGCAGAATGGGTAGGATGGGATGGAGGGAAAAGAAGCTTTTAATTATAGTTGTGTGTCTTTTGGATATCTAAAAAATATCCTGGTTCTTCAGTTTGAAGAAATTAAAAACCTCTCTCTGGAGTCCTGTGACCAACTTTGCACCAGATAGTTGAAGAATGTGGACAAACTGGGAAAGTATCAGTGAAAATATCCAGGATAGAACAAGTATCCAAAAGGTAAGTCAATACAGAAAACAGATTGTGATTCAACTCACATTGGTTTGTTTAGTTTAACATTGATTGACAGTAACTATCCAGGGTTTCAAATGGGGAGAAAGTAGATGCTGGGATATGAATATAAAACAAATATTCCAAGGATTGTGATGCTTATGAAAAATTGAGGAAATGGGGATTTTAATTCAAAATTATTTATTCAAAATGCAGTCAAATATATTTATTTCAAGATGAGAGAACTCATTGGAAAGCTATAAACTGTACTAAAGTAGTACAGAGGGGAAAGAATCTATGCTGAGAACTCATCAAGAGTTTTAAAAATAGGGCAGGCCAGTTGGCAGCATCCTGTGGTCTCCTCCTCCTTCTCTTTAGCAGTGCTACAATTTGCTCTTTACCTATTTTACTTAATCCTCTCAAATCCTAAAAAAACCTATGTCCCCCTCACTGTCACCCAAGGGGAGGTGGGAATTCTAGACTTTCTTTTTCCAGTGATGTCATTCATTACCATTATGCCCAGATAGCGTTTGGATTCCCGTCTCCCCCCCACCCCCCATCATTTTTAATCAGTGTTGTCTTAAACTACAAAGAGATTTGCCCAGCTCTGTAGTAAAGCACCTCTATAGGAATACTGAAGGATTTTAATTCTCTGCTAGAGCATTTGCTTTACCTGCAGAAAATCCCAAACACAATGCCAAACATCTGAGACAGAGTTCTAAATGAAATCTTGAGTAAGGCAAAAATAAAGCTTTAACAAATCTCATTAAAATCTTGGTGACTACCTGGACACCCACGTGTTGTTTATTTAGTAACAACACAGAAGTGGTTTGCCATTGCAGCCTTCTGGAATGCATTTTCAATTTTTCATTCTTGCCTACAGCCCAAGGATCCCCACTGATCTTCTCACCTACATAGTAAACAGATCCAACGCCTTTTGAGATCAGCTAGATGCTGCCACCTGCTGTGCTGTGGATAGCTGTCTCTAACCCGGTACAGAGTTGAATCAACTGTCTAATTCGGTATAAAGCAATTTCTTAATATGATTTTGATGAATAATAACCCTCTGTTAAAGCATTGCTGATCACCGCCCCTCGCCTTAGCCAGAGGGCCCTAAGGTGACTTACCAGAGTGAGATCTACAACTATTTTCCAAGATGATCACTATAATTGAAAATGTTTCTACAGTTCGCAAATACACATGGGCAAGATAATTTTATTCTACCATTTTTCCTCTTGCTGCCCTTAAGTAACTGGCAATAATTTTTTAAAAACTGGCAATCTTAAGAACCAACAGCATTGTATCTAAAATTGCTTTGACTACCCCAGATATGGTATTTTAAATAATGCACCATTATGAAGCTGTGGAATTGAAAGGGAGGCAGTGTGGGTGGCACTGAGCTTTTTTCTGTAGTTTGTCTAGCACTCACAATGGGATTTGCAGTACTGTACAACATGAGTTGCCTAAGATTTTGCATTCCTCCTCTTTATATGGGACACAATACCATGTATATTAATAGCACCATAAAAACTATTTATAAAATGTACATTTTCATCTGGTGAATTTCTCTATCCCTCCATCCACAGGAAAGGAATTTGCTAATGGGAGAAATTGTAGTTTGTTTCTTGGCTTATCTATGGGGCATATTTTATCCTATTCTCTTCAGCTCAGCAGACTCCTAAAGTGAGTAAGAGGAAAGCATAAAATCCCCCCACCAAACTAACCAACAGCAAGAATCATACTGAAATTAAAAACAGACTTGAAGAAGACTGGAGTAGGGTTGAACTTGATGAAAGTTTTACTTCCCTGTGTAGGGAAGAACAGGAGAAAGTTGCCCATCAGATATGCTTGACCTGGAGATATATATAAGCAAATGTGTACCTGAAATAATGTTGAATAAGACAGAACATCACAGTAAGGGGGGGATCTGTAAAGCAGAATTGAATGGCATATTATGCTTTGTCAGAGACTGACAAAGATATATTCTAGTTTACATCTTCTTTTGAGAACTTTTAGCTCACATTTTTGCAGTAGCTGAGATCTTTTTATTCTTTATTATTTTTCTCAAATAGTTCTTTTTAATTTGACTCAACTAAAAACATTTTATTTATATCTTCATTCTGTCTTGGGCATCATGGAGTGCATAACCATTTTTTTCAAACACTGGGTCTTTGAGCTGACATGCTGAGGTCACTTTCCCAAAAGTAGGTAGACTAAAACAAAGAACTGGAATAATGCATAACTGATATATATGAAATACTTTCAAATGCAACTTTTGAAGAGACCTCAGGAAACACATGCATGTATGTGATCTCATGGATATAACTTTGCTTTAGATACATTTTTCTTTCTTCAAATTTTCTACTTTTTCAAACTTTACTTCTTTGTGTTTTACATTCTTTGTTTCCCTCTGTTGTCTTCTTGCCTTTTTCAATATTTTATCTTATTTTCAGCCATTTTGGGTCTTATTTCTCAGTAAAGATATGCATTGCTTATTGTTTTTCCTTTGCTTTCTCATTCAGATCCTCCCAGTTGATCAAACATTAATTTGCTAATGAAGCCTCTCATTTTCTGATTGACCTGCTTGCATCTCCCATGCATTCTCTTTCATGACCTTTTAAGGTAGAAAGTACCTCCCACAAAATCCTTGACTGACCTTCTCCTTATCTGACACAGGACTATGAACTCAATGTATCTTTTGCATTTCTTAATTCATGTGTCTCTTTGTTCCCTCTTTTCATTCTTTCTTTAATGCACACAGAACTTTCTCCTCCCATCCTAATTCTTTCTCTTTTTGTCTCTCATTAGTTATTGCAAATATAGGCAGAGACAGTTTCAGTTATTTTTGTATCGTGCTTAGCACTGAATCAACACCTCACTGTTAATAAACTAGTTTCAATACGTTCTGTTCAGTGGTGGGTTGCTCCCGGTTCGGTCCAGTTCTATAGAATAGGTAGCGGTGATGCTGTGACGTCACCGAACTGGTTCTAATAGTCCTGGACCGAAGCCCCCCACCCCGCGTGCCCATACTTACCTGTCCCTGCGTGCAGTGCACAGAGCGCGCTTGTGTGCATGCGCAGGAAGCTTTTTTTGAGCTTTTTTTGCTTAAAAAAGCTTCTGCGCATGCACAGGAGCCCCCGTTCGGCGCACACGCAAAACACGCGCACCGAACGTGTGCTCCGTGCACTCCGACCATGCGCAAGGCGCATGCACCTACAGAACCGGTAGCAAAGGTAAGTAGAACCCACCCCTGATTCTGCTCCTGCTCATAGTTCTGGGTATCCAGCATGCCTTCTTCTAAAAATTAGCAAAGAGGTTAATAAACTTTTGTTGCTTTGGGGATCCAATTCTCTCTTGGGAACTAAACAACATCAGTACATGAATCCATCCTTTCTGAAGATCCAGCTTTCTTGCTTTATCCTAAATTATTGTTCCAGGCAATATGTATAGACATGTATATGTATAGACATAGAGAGTTCTGGCCATAAAGAGATATGATTTCAGGAAAGGGGAGAGGGAGATTTGGGGAAGATCTGGAGCCTGCAGATGCTTTTAATCATGAGACTAATGGTAGGAAGGCTATATCTGGCCTGTGGACAACAGTTCCTGCCCCTAAGAACAAGGGACTTTACTCTTTTAACATTCTTTTTACTTTTAGAAAGGTGTTGAATGAGGGACAATTTCTTGCTAAAGCAAAGAGTAGATCTTAGGGAAAGATGGGGTAATAAGTAACAAGAGTGAGAGTGAAAATAGATTGAGCCCTATATGAATTTTTTTTAGAAAAAAGATTAATCTCCAAAGAAAATAAATCAAAAGAGGATGTAGGGGAAGAAGATATGGAAACTGCTTGGAATACAGTGAAAAGAATTATGCTAAATAAGAGGGTGGAGTTACCCTAGTGGGAAGTATGGAAAAAGATAATTGATGGATGATGAAGAAGACTGTACATGGGAAAAATGCTGCTAAAAATGAAAAAAGAAAAAAAACCTGTACAATATGTATATAAAGAAAATGGTAATTCCAAAAATAGTCATCAAAGACAGTGAGAAATAGTTAAGAGCATAAGAATAAAAACTGCAAAGTGATTTGATAAAAGTTAAAAAAAAGTTAGATGTAAGAGATTAAAGGAGGACCTCCAGCAGGATTAAACTAAGAACAAAAACTAATGAAATTATGTGAGGTAAAACTGACATGAGAGAATGATGGAAGGAATGTTTCAAAGGTCTATACAGGAATTATAGTGATTTGCTGTGAAATTGAAACAAATGTTATAAATGTTAGAGTCCAGAGAAACAAATGAATTAAAAAAAAAGTTATAAATGCTGTGACAATGTTGAAAAAACCGCTAAAGTTAGAGGGCAGAAGATGCAACTGGAAATATGTTAAAAATGAATATGGTTGGCTTATAGAATGGTGTGTGATCTGTTTCATGTGTATATAAAGACTGCACCTGTGCTTAATCATTAGAAAAATACAGTCATCGTTCCCAATTACAAAAGAAAAGACAGCAGGAGTACAAGGAGAGGGATTATCTTGTTAAGTGTGCCTGGGAAGATGTTTGGCACAATTCTGATTGAAAGGGTATGAAAGGTGTCAATGAGCATAATTTAGGAAGTAATGGTGTGACTTTAAGTTCCCTGTGAAGGTCAGGTATTTGCTTTTCATCAGGTCACTGAGATATATATGATTGCGAGGAAAAAACTTTATTATAAATTTGATGATTTGGAGAAAGTGTGTAATAAATTCAGTAGATCTCAATTAGAGGTTTTTTCTTTTTACAAAAGTGGAGTTGAAGGTTGGTTGTTAACTGCAGTAAGAACACCATATGATGAAAATAATGTAGTAGGGGAATAAATGCTAAACAATTAATTCATCATTGAGCAGTCAGTAAGACAGGTATGAAGCAGACTTATTATTTAATGTACTTATAGGTGGGTGTATAAACATCATTTGTGATGATGTTAGATGTTGATCGTGGATTAGCATGTGTTTACAATTTTGTATACAAACAATGCTTGTTATTGAGAATTTAAATGTTTTGCTGTGACTGTTAGATAGATACTATGATGCAGGGAGAAATATGTATATAAAAATGAAACTATCAAAAATAGAAGGAAAAAGAGTTTGGGAAGATTTGTAGCAAATTAGTCATTTAACACTGTAATCCTTTTTCTTGCAGAGAAGAAATCACAGGAGGATACCAAGTTGGAGAAAGGCTTAATAATATTAACATGAAAATTATTTACATCCCATTCTGAATTATAAAAAAATTTGGACTAGCCAGGATTTTGGGGGTGGGAGGACTAGGAGTACTTTTTAGCCTGAATATGTAAAAATCTGAGGCTAAGAGTTTTATGTATTTATTCCTCATTGAGTAATCTCAATACAGTAACTACTTCAATAATAGACCTGTCCATTTTTACTGTTTAGACCTGCAATATGTTTAAATTTTATCAGGGTTTCCAAATTGAAAAGATCTTTTCAATGCTTTGTTGTTGGCTGTTTTGAAAGCCAGAGTTCAGAAAATACCTTGACCCTGCCTTTTTTTATTATATTGTTGGTTCTATAGAGATCTGAAGAGTTTGTTCATTTACCCTCATATAGTAAAATATCCAAGGCATACTGAACTCATTTATAAACAAGTGCTTTGAGCTGACCAGCCAGATTTCCGTTTCTTGCTACTAAGTTTTGCTATATAGTTCCACTTTCAAAGCAAGACAGAAATTAACATCTTCTGATTGCCATTACTGACTGACTGAAATAAAAATATCAATTATTGGTGATAAAGGATTCTATTGCAAGGACCATACTAATCAGATTTGTTTAAAATGCTGCTTTACCTCCTAAGACATTATTCCAATTTCTGGTGATGTTTCCATTAAGCAGGATGTCTAGTTTTGACTTTTTCAGCAAATTATCTAGAAAAATTGTCATAGCAAACTGAACAGAAATCTCTAATCCTGTGTTTCTCAACCTTGGGGACTTTAAGATGGGTGGACTTCAACTCCCAGAATTCCCCAGCCAGCT
>JANHFM010005730.1:348844-362707 GCA_032468115.1 Grayia smithii | reverse complement strand
TGTTTGTTAGTATTGTGAGCCGCCCAGAGTCCTTTGGGAGATGGGCGGCATATAAATATAATAAATAAATAAATAAAATAAATAAACTTAGATTTTCCACCTCTTTCTCATTTCCAGTAAGAGTCTTCTTCTGCTGTTTTTTTGTTTGGTTTTTGTCCCTCAAGGCACAGGTATTGAATCCTGGCGACTGACTGGACCAATCCCTGAAGCTTTCCTGACAAGTATTTTCAGAAGTGCTTCCTTGCTAAGGCTGGGAAAATGTGACTGGCCCATGGCCACCCAGATGACTTTGTGCTTAACGCAAGGCTAGAACTCATGGTCTCCCAGTTTCTAGCCTGGTACCTTAACCAGTATACCAAAAGGCTTTCCTGTACCAAAATTTAGTAATTTTGAAAGATTTGAACAGGAGCAGTCTCCACTAAAGCATGCAAATGTGAGATTTCATATATTTGTAAATCAGGAATGTAAACTCATTGAATATGTGCCATAATTAGGTAGATTATTTTTGATATCTGTAATGATGTTGATAATAATGACAATTATGATGTCCTTAGTTCAATTGTCTCATTTAAAGCTTGGCTGGCTTGGGAGATCCTACCAGCATAACCCTTAGCTTTATTGAAGACTTATATCCTGCCACCATAACAAGATGACATCTCATCATAATGTAGTAGACTTATAAAAATGCTAGTCTGGTAGCACCAGAGGCAGTTTACAATTAAAAGTAATCAAATACATCAACTGTAGCATACAACAAATACAGTGTTATAAATGTGAAAATTCATAACTGAAAATCACAAATAATATAATGCATCATTAAAAGTTTCCTTCAACAGCTGACTAAGCAGTTAGATCAGAAATCAAAACAGTAAGGAGCTAGGTGAATGAAATTGTACAATGTTCACATTCAAAAAGATGAGCTTTTCTGAAAAGCCTTTGCATAACTAGAGTGCCATCACCAAAAATAGTGTCAGAAGCTGCCATATAGAACAGAATATCTGAGCAAAAGTGTAGAGACTCTCTAAACAAATGCAATACAATGGAATTCATAAGTGATAAACCAAGCTTTTCCTTCCATGGCAACATAAGGAGGAGGAGTTGCATACATTCATTCCACTGTCAAATATCTCAAGAGGTTGCTAAAAAGTTAAGTATTTCTTTGTAACTGAACTGATTGATGGCAAACCTTTTGAATTGTAAGCTGTTGATGAATAAGACATGACAAGTGTGAAGCATGCAAGTAAATGTAAAAACAGTAAATTCAATGTAAAGTAAGGTCAGAATAGAAAGCTAGTTTGGAGTAATGGTTAAAGTCTCAGGTTAAAGCCTCCTCAGGTCAGAACATGAGTTCTAGTCCAACCTTAGGCATAAAGCCAACTAAATGACCAGTCACACTCTCTCAACCCTAGGAAGCAGGTAATGACAAGTCACTTCTGAAAAAACTTGCCAGGAGATTGTAGGGACTAATCCAGGCAGTCATCGCGAGTCAACCCTGACTTGAAAGCACATATGTACATGCACACGCGCGCACACACACAGAAGTCAAAACCAGATTTTATATTAAAAAATCAAAGAGCTCTACTTAGCAGAATGATGAAAAAATGAGGCCACTAAATATACGAGGAATGAACCAACCTAATTTAAAACACTCATCTAAAAATATTAGCTCAGTCCCTTTATGACTATTAACTCCAAATCTAAAATTATCTAATAATATCAAAGTGCATTATCTATTCATTTATCATTATAGTTAGATATTTCCTTTTTTCCAAGAGAATGAAATGGCTTACACAATTCATCTTATCTTCATCAAAACTTTATGATTCAAGAGAGGAAAGAAAATACCCTATGAGCTTTATGGCTAATAGGAAATTTGGATCTTACTAGGTCTATCCCTTATACCTCCTGCACTGTGTTATCTCAAGCCCTTGCATTGATTCATGGAAACAAAGCTTTTGTTATCAGATACACGAGATAAATTGAAAATATAGCAGGTGCGAAGATACAGAGGATTATGTTGCTATAGATCACTTTAAACTAATTAGGAAGGTGAGAAAAAGGTAGCAAAAGACTTTCTGATTAATTTGAGTGCTACACCTGTTAAAGATATACTAAGCAGCCACATGAAATAAATTAAGTTGTATTATATTTTTTAAAATGTTTTTATTTATCAAAATATAAAATACAGAAATATTTAAAAAATTAGGATAATGGGAAAATATGATAGCAAACCTATCTAATCAGAAAAATCCAAAATCAAATTTCATTTTTTTCTACCTCAAGCACAAAGTCCAAAAGTGGTTTCCAAGTAGAAACAAATTAATTGTGTTTTCTTTAATCAAAGTTGTCAATTTAGCCATCTCTGCTAATTCCATCAACTTTTACAGCCACTCGTCCATAGTGGGAATCAAAGAATCCTTCCATTTTTGTGCATAAAGTATTGTTGCTGCTGTCAGCATATATAACATCAAGGTTCCATATTTTTTTCAAGTTCTTTATCTATTAAGTCTAAAAAAAAGTCTCTGATTTTATCTTTATATTCACTTTAAGAAACTTCCATATTAAGATGTGAATCCTACTCCAATATTTCGTTGTTTTCTCGCATGTCTACCATAAATGGTAAAAAGTTCCTTCTTTATATTTACATTTCCAACCTTCATTTTGATGGTATATTTTTACATCCTTGACAATTTCTCTGGTGTTAAATACCAATAGTACCTCATCATAAAATTTTATTTTCAATTATAATTTAATATGAATTTTAATCCACGTCTTCCCATTGTTCAAGCATATTATATGCAGAAAAAAGTTATACTTTGAACAAAAGAAAGAAAGCTTGTGTGTCTCCATCTATTTCTCACTCAGTTTATCCTCCACTCCACTCTATTCTCTTTGAAAGTTATTACTCCCAATGTAGCAGTTTTTAAAAAGGGAGCTTCAAACAGATCCAGAAGGGCTTTTTTAAGGTCTCATGTTTAATCTCCAAATATAGTTTGTCCCTTCATGCAGGGGGTCATTCCAGCATGAATAGTGGTAAATCCATGGAACAGAAGGGTTTTTCACAAACCACCAAAACTAATAGGGCCTTTCTCCACTTGTTTTTAACCCTGACACAAACATGACTTTTTTCCCCCCCTGCTATTATCTACTGTGTCTTCACTTCATTCTCATGAACTGTTTCTAGGTGTACCATTGCTGAAAGTAGTATTTATCCCATTAAACTGACAGTATCCAACAACAGCCAAAAGTTAGGAAATATCTTCTATGCTTTGTCAGGCATTATGTCAGAAGTGGAGTCAGATGTTTAGAGAAGCACTTATTGGCAGTTTCAGCTCATAGTCACATCTTTGGTCCCTGGTGAACTTCAGTTGCCGTTATTCTCACGTTGCCTTCTCAATGCGATGTGCCCAGCTCTTTGACAAGGCAATGCTAGAATAACAGCAGCTAAAGCTGATCAAGGACCAAAACTGTGACTATCAGCTGAAACTGCCAATAAACGTTTCTCTAATCATCTGACTCCACTTCTGACATAATGCCTGAAAAAGCATAGCTGATTTCCTTTGAATCTGCACAAGAGCAACAGAGCTACATTTTTTAGCACAGCAGAGAGATTTCCTTTCTGCTTCTCTGTCCACCTTTAAGTAATTGCATGCAAAAGAGTACATGTGCCATTTCACATCCACTACAGCAGGGGTCCCCAACCCCCGTCTGGGGACAGCCAGCAGCATGCCAGCAACTAGGTTGCACAAACAAGCAAAACCCCATCCGTGAGATGCAGGCAGCACACAAAACTATGCCTCCTCTGGTCCACTGAAAAACCACTTTCCACAGAACCAGTTCCCAGTGCCCAAAAGTTTGGGGACCACTGCATTACAGAGTGATGGAACAAATCAGTAGCTAGTAAATTAAAATGGTTCAGAGCAAGTCAAAATTGTGCTATAGTTCAACTGATAGCACAATAAGTACTTTGACCCTATGTCCTTGCTGTTTCAAGGCACGGTAGCAAAACATAATAGTGAGATGATATGACTAACCTCATACCCAATTGCTTTTTGAACAAAATGTGTAGATATCTGGGAAGTTGGCATTTGTTGCCAAATTCTAAATAAAGTGCTACCTGTGACTCACTGTCATTGTGAGGCCATTTTTTTAAAATTCAATTCAGAACAAAGTATAAGAGGAGCAGCATGAGAAGAAGCATAACGATGATGCGCACAATTTACTGTCAGACTTGCTCTGTTCTGAGTGCAAGACTGTGATTATTGGTGACAAGCTTAGAGGAACAGTAAAAGGAGTAATCAACCAATCATTTTGCTTATCATGTGCTTCACATGTATAATCAGAACAGCACTGTTTCAACAGCAGGCAAGCTTAAGAATCTGCAGTGGAGGCAGTGAGTTTCATAGCAGTACGTACAGTTTACCTGCAAACCCAATGGATAGTATTTTTGTTCATCATAAAAGTGACCAATAACTCCATCCCTCACAAATTTGATTAGCCCTTTCGTAAAACCATTTCTTGACACAATGAAATCTGATGTTGGCAAACTCATTTAACTTTATGTTGCATCAATAAGTACTTCCTTTTACCAATTCTTAATATTTCCTTAGTTTTACCAGCAACCTAAATTCTAGTGTTGTAAGAAATGGAAAAAGAACCTGTGTCTTTTCACCATGCAAAATTTACAAACTGCTGTCATGTCACCTCTTACCTTTCTTCACAAAAAAACTCATCAGATTGATTCTACTGCAAACAGATGCTTAAGGAGAATCCACATCCAGGACCAGATTGAATTAACATCCTCCTTCTCCCATTTTTCTCACACATAATTTCATTTTGAAGCAACTGTCCAGATGCCATCCAATGCGTGTCTCAATATATTGGCCTAATTTGCTTTCCCAAATTTTCAGTTGGTATATAAGCAAAATGAAAGTGAGAATTCAGCCAGATATTTACTTTTAACAAAGTTTCTTTGCCATTTTGATTAGTGCTAGTGAAGGGTATCTATAATTTCCTTGATTCTTCCTTGATTTTGTCTGGTTTGGGATATTTATACATGTATACATGTTTCATTTTTTAATGGCTTTCAGCCAGATGTTATATAATTTTAAATTGCTGTTTTATTGCACACTGAATAAATGTAGATGTTGCACCCTATGGGTTGCAACAATAAATTATAATTGATTGATATAAACTAGGCAGATTTTGAAGCCCAAACGCGCTCTTTCCTTTTCCCCCTCCCCCGTAAAGATTTGTTTATTCGCCGCTTTGTCCAAAAGGTGGCGCTGATGACGTTTTTATCTGTCAATCGTTAGATAATAGGTTTTTAAGCGAGTGTAATATTCCTCCTCCTTTTTTCCCCTCTTTTCTTCTTTTTCCCCTCGCTCCGTTGCCCCATATTGGACAATAAACAAGAGAAGGAAAACGGAAAAGAGAGAAAGAAAGAGAAATGGGAAAAAAAGTGTTCCCGTACTTTAGATGCTAACTCCGTCTCCCCCTCCCTGCCTTGAGGAAGCCGGAAAAAGAAACAAATAACACCACCACCACCACCCCACCTCCTTCAGCATGGTTACAGAAAAGCGGGTCGCGGGGTGCAAATGGGGAAGAGAAAGGCAGCAATAAAGCCGAATAAAGGTCCCGCACACTTATGCTCCAGCGCGCCCCGGCTGCCCCCGAACCTAAGACTTCACAGCCATAATTGCTGCGCGGTCGGCTGCAAGCAGCCCGGGCGACGTTGTGTGCGTGTGTGCGCGCGTGAGCGTCGGGTGTCGGTGAGTGTGTCGGTGTGCCTGGGGACCAGCCACCGCGTCTGCCCGAGCTCAGCGCCAGAGATGCCGCCAAGCTCTCCTTTGCAAATAACAATGTGGCATTTTCGTCCGGGGGGGAGGCGTCCGAGCCTTCTGCCTTCTTCCCCGTCATAGCGGATTGTGTGGGGGCATATCTTTTACATATCAAGGCGGGTCGGGGGAGGAGAGAAGGCCCGAGATCAAGAAGAGGAAGAAAAGGACGAGGAGTAAATGCGTGCTTGGAAACAGCCCTGCCAGCAGTAACACAACAAGGGGGTGGTGGGGTGGGAAATCAGCAAAAAAGAAACTTATGGAAGAATGAAGGAGATGGTGGGCGGTTGCTGCGTCTGTTCTGATGAACGCGGCTGGGCAGAAAACCCCCTGGTCTACTGTGATGGGCATGGCTGTAACGTGGCGGTGCATCAAGGTAAGACCCCCCACCTAGCCTTTCCTCCCCGTGGATACCTTGGCCAAAACCTACCCCCCTCTCCCGTTCCCCGCCAAACCCCGACTCGCCTTCTAACTCTCCAGGCGCTTGCCAGAAGTGGCTTGGCAGATCTGGAAAAAGACCGTGGGGGTTAACCGGGACCACCTCCTCCCGCACTGATTGCCTCCCTAAAATCTTCGCAAGCTTTCAGTAAAATAAAAAAGCGGCGGGATTGGTTTTCGACATGGAGGAAGAAGAGTTGGAGGCGGGCTAAAACATACATCATCATCATCGCCGCCGCCGCCGCCACCACCACCATCATCTTCATCATTGTTATTGTTGTTGTACCCGTGCATTGAAGGAATTCTAGCGCCTTTTGTTCCGTTGGGGTACACTTGACAGGGGAGAGGGAGACAGATGCAATGCTGTGCAAAAAAGAAAGAAAGAAAGAAAAAAAAATAAAAGAAAGAAAGGGGGGAGAAAAGATTTGAGGAAAAAGGTTAAACGTGTGATAGCCTGTGTATGTTGTCTATGAAAAGCTTGCTTTTAGCCTTTCCTTCTCTACTGACTATGAGTATGTCTGTGTACATGCTTCTAGTTATTGCTTTGTTTTGCTTTCCTATTCATTAATGTTTAATTGCACCACCATGTAAAGAGGGTGAAGATGGGATACATCTGAATGCCAACAGACTCCAGAAGCATAGAGGGGACAGGGAAGCGTCAGTTGTAATGGATGTTGTAAAAAATATATTATTTGACGTAGATTCAGAATGGCAGTGACCTCTGACTGTCTCCCTCAGCTTCCTTCCGGATTAGCTGAGCTTCTATTATTAGCTGCCCTGTAACATTGGGGATTTTTTATTGTTTATTTTAATGGTGGGGTTGGAGAGGGGGAGGGGGGACTTTTTGGCCTGCAATTGCAAGGTAAGTGAAGCAAAACAGAAGGTCCCACGGACCAACCTGGGAATATACTTCTTTGCAAAGCCACCTGGTGTACAGAAAGCTGAAATGTGTGTGTGTGAGAGAGAAAGACAGAAAGAAGAACACTCTCTTATTACCACTTTCTAGTTACCTGTAGTAGATCATTAATCCTGGACATATAAGACTGAGGTAGAAATACCTCAGATACACCCTGCTTCAGATCTAAGTTTATTGCTATAGTCTCACATCTGACCTAAACTGCTGAAAGGAGAATGAGCAGAGTTTAGAATTCTTTGCTATGGTGAATAGTCATTTTAAAGGAGAAATCTTCACTTGGTCATGTATTGGACTTTAGTTTGTGGCAAGCCCACTGTTCTGGAACATTCATTTACCTAGGATAATAACTGGGGCTTTTTTCTTCCCTGGTCTCCAAACTTCATGTGGGATAGCTGAAATTTTAACTTCTGTGGGTATTTTCCCTGCCCACAGATGCTATCTTCACTTGGCAGAAGTTACTGGTTTAATCAGACTTTGGAAGTTTGATGGAAGTTGGAGGAGGTGCCCAAACAGAATTCATTTCTTTTTTTCTATAAATCTTACAATATAATAAATTTGAATAACCTGGTTTTATAACTGACATCTTCTTCTTAAAAAGGGAAATAGCTGTTTCAGGAGATGGCAGTATTTAATCAACTTTGGCTCATCTGGATAAATTTAAGTGTTGATGGATCTGGAATGAACCTAGAGGGGAGACCATCAGAACATCCCAGGGCAAATGAAAGATTTTTGGGGAGGGGGCAGAATCCCAGAAGAACATAATGGCAACATGTATTGTGTATCACAGTATTAACATATGCTTGTAATTACCTGGAGTCAAGTTTGACTTCAGTGGGCATGTCAGATATTACCTAACTTAATCAATGTTCTGTGGAAAACCAGTGATTAGTGGAGGTTCATCAAGTGGTCCACCACAACCTTATTATATTTGCTACCATTAAAATATTCAAAACTTGCTAAGAACCTCAATTCTGCTTCTCTGCATTCTGACCATCAGCTGATTTCCAAAAACGAATCACTGGCCAAAAACCTGTTTATGGAAGAGCATATGTGGATAATACATATAGTGAGTACAGAAAACTGACAATAGTGAACAGGAATTTAATGTAATTACTGACTCAAGTCTCATCACGCAAGTAACAAAAAGGATGAACTAGAAACCCAATAGATTCTTCTTAGTCCTCTAATGCTCAATAAATTTCTATTGAACATGAGTTGCTACAATGTTTAAGTTTGAATAATTTTAATGTTTAGTAAAACATTTAGTTTAAAAATACTCCTAAAATGCAGCGGATGGAATATACAAATGCAACTATAATCTCTACATTACTTGCTAAAAAAATGTGAACTCCTGAGCTTTTAAAGACAAAAATGTAGGGGTGTGTGTTTAATTTGGCGTTTCCTGCATTTTCCAAATATTTATCTAATAGTTCTGAACAGCAGAAAGTTTTGGATATACTGATCTAGATACACAATGAATCACACTTTATTCCTATTACATATTATATATTTCATAGCATAAGACTTAATTTGGTTACAGCTGATCATTTTATCTAGTAGTTTCCACAGTAAAGTTTGAAATGAATCCTTATTGAAAATCAAGTCTATTTTAGTAGCTTTGATGCTAGCTCTTGAATATCCAACACATAAAAATAATTAGGCAAACAAGTAAAGAAGGAGAACATTTACAAAAAAGAAACATGTCAAGTAGAGTAGCATCTATAGGGAAAGTAAAAAAAGTTGGTGGTTGCAACAATCCTGTTTCTTTTTATAAGTTCTTCAATAAAAATGCACCTAACAAAAAGAATAGGTTATCAGTCACACTGCCAGAACCACTAACTTGACTTTTTGACAACACCTTTCCACATGCTACTGGTTAGCTGACTGTTTACCTGAGTTAGGGAGAGCTGTTGCAGCTAGATGTAAAGTTAAGCTGTAAATACATTCATAGTGATTAACAGTTTGTAAAAATGTTGACTAGCCTCCTAAATGGATAGCATTTCAGATTTCCCCTCTGGCTAGAGAACTTTGAAATATTGGAAATGCAATTTAAAAACCCAGGATTTTTATTTGACTTATATCAACGAGACTTATTAGGATGGGAATGCACATTTTGTTCCCCCAATACCATATTTACTTATTAAACTTGTATAGCTGCCCACCTTAACATATGACTGGGTGGCAAAGTGCATTACTGTGCTGGTTTTGCAGGAAAAGTTTACTTTTGCCTCAGATGTACAAAACCCAGTTTGGTCAGATAAGACAGTTACCTTAAAACTTACATGAAGATGTAAAGTTATAATTACCTAACCTGCACTAGTGTTGATGGTGACTAACTAATAGCTTCATGGCAATCTATTGATTTAGAGGACAGGAAACAGATATTTGCAGCCAGACTATATAACTTTTGATGGAACTGAAACCCTTCCTTCCTTCCTTCCTTCCTTCCTTCCTTCCTTCCTTCCTTCCTTCCTTCCTTCCTTCCTTCCTTCCTTCCTTCCCTATTGCAAAATTAACCCTAATGATAATGAGGAAGAGTCAGATCTCTGTGTATCTTCTTAGTTTCTAGGCAAGGTGCTTGTGGATGGGTAACTTTTCAGTTTTTTGCTGCTCTCTTTGCCTTTTTAGATTCTGGCTTATTAAACTGGAATTGGACAAAATATTGCCCTTTATAAAGTAACCATCCAACCAACCACATGACCATCCAGTCAGAATTCCTGTCTTCACTTTTCACAAATTGTATTTTTATTTTATTTTTAATTTTTGCTGCTACTGCCTTATTCTTTAATATGTGCCGTTTTTCAAAAAGAATGATCTGGCTGAAATTTTCCAATTCAGAAAATTAGATGCAGGCCAATGTCTGTGCTTTGTATATCTCCTGTTGTAGTGATGGAATTCCACAAATTTCTCCTTTCCTTTCTTATGTACAACATTTAGCTTCTCTGGGCACATGAGACAGCTTCTTGAGAAAAAGGAATCCAACTCCATACTTTCAAGCTCAGTCTCCTTTAAATAACACTATTAACACCATTTGCTTTTATTTGTTGATAGGAGAAAGTCAAACCAGACTGTGTTTAAAAGTTTAAGAGTTTTATTTGCTAGGTAAATGAACATTGTAATACCAATAGAGAAGAATATTTGTAGCTCAAACTTCACTCCCTATCAGGACTGATGATGCTACTTGGTATGGGTGATGAAATGTTTGCAAGGAAAAAAAAACAAGTTTTTTTGGTTTTGAGCCCTAAGGACCCCTGAATATTTTAGTATTCTGAGAGCAGTAACCTGATTGTTGGCAGGTGTTATTCAACTATTAGGTACCCTTAGGTACCAATAGATTTCCAGTTACTGTTCAAACTATCGCTTTTGGCCAAGCCTATGGTTTGGCACCTAGATACTGACAGAATCAACTTCTTCTGTCTGTATCAGTTATCTAATATGCTTTTCCTAGATTACACAGGGAGAGGTTTTGAGTAATTATTGCCCTGAGTATACAAAAAATACATAAATTTTAAAAAGGGATAAAAATACCTCTTTTTAACAAAATATAGGCAACCAAGGCCAGAAGGCACTGATTTTCAGTCATTGTTCCAGCCTTTTAACTTTTACTCCATGCCTTTTGGTATTCTGGAAGCCATGAAATGGAGTTTTTATTTTTCATTATCACAATTACTATAATTTACCTTTGTGTTGTTAAAACTTTGGTTAGTTATAGTTTTTTTTTTAAAAATCAATTAATTATACTTACCAAGAATGTTTTTGAATTTTAAGGAAGCATTTTTAAAATTGTTTTATAAACTGCCATGAGTTTGTAGAATAAATAATGTATAAGCATAATAAATAATGGCATCAAAGGTACAAGTAGTAGATAGGATGGTGTATTCATACAATCATGGGCTGAAGTATCTCTCTGCGTATCATGCTTGATATCCTGTGGATTCCCTGTTCTACCTACTTTTAATTAAAAAAAGATGGAAAAACTGGCATGCAGAAAAGTTAAACTCCAACCTCAAATTACGTATTTATTTAAAGATTCCTCTTTAGAAAATCAAAATGATAAGAAGATACAATTCAGCATTTTATTTGAAAATGTAAACAATTGCCTGTCAGAAAAGATCAAGATAATTTGGGGTGCTAGAAAATATCAGGAAAGATTAAAAGGGTACTGTGGAGCAGCACCATTAGTTTATCTTCTGGTAAATTAGTGAATTTGTAAATTGTACTGTAATTTGCTATGCCCTCGCAGCTGCTGTTTGATAAGCAAGTCCCCTTCCCATAAAAAACATTTTATTGCAATACTAATAACTTACTCTCAAAACTACACATACATCCACTAATCCAGAAAGTTAGCTAAAACTGAAGAAAATCATCTTGATCAGGTATGCATTGTTTAGTAGAGTTTTAAAAATGAGTGTGTGGTCCAACATGATTCCAAAGAAGAAAAATTGATGAGGCATTTCCACAGAATGGTTATATATATTTTCATCCTCACCCCATTCCGTCACCAAACAACTAGAGGTAGATGTAAAGGTCAACAAATTGTATTTATTAATTATTTGTCTTTTAACTAGTGCCTGATTAATGAAAGATTGAAATATTTCCATTTCTGTGTGCAAAGAAAGAGAAAGGCATCTCAGGCTCCTACAGAAGCTATCATGCATTATAATAAAAACTTTTCTTATTTCTTTTTTAATTTCCTCTGAAGAAATATACTAGATCCAAAGTCACATGTAAATAAATACATGCTCCTAAAATTTGATTTAATTGATCTACCAAACTAGGCAAAGGGGATTCTAGTTCATTAATTTGTTTATCACATTTCTACCCTTTTACAACCTAAAAAAAACCCCTTTCAGCAGCTTACAATGAAATAAAAGGTGTGTAATGATAAAATACACCCCTCAAATACTTCAAATAACAACTTAAGTTAACAACATAACTTAAACACCCTCCAGAAAAGTTTAATCTTCAATACCTTCCAGAAGGCAACAGCATCACAAACAAACCTCCAGTGGAAGACTATTCCAGAGGAAGAGTAGAAAAACAATACATTGGGGTTTCAACAACCTTGACCTTCCCAAAGTGGAGAATAATCAACTGCTTCTCCTAAGCATAATCAAATCAGTCAAGCAACTTCTGTGGAGGCATCCTATAAGTAATTTGAGGCTGAGCCTTGAAGGGTTTTATATGTTAAAATTAGCACTTAAATTACATTCAGGAGTTAAAAGGGAGCCAATGCAAGGCCTGCAATACAGATGCAATATGATCCTACCCAACTATTCCTGGTGAGGACCTGATCCATTGCATTTTCCACCATTTTTCCATTATCTTTAATGCAACCCTATAGAGCACATGTTACAGTAATCTAAGAAATGGTGATGGGGACATGAGCCACTGAAGCAAGGTTCATATATCCCAGATAAGATCACAACTAGGACATTGTTGTTACTGGGAAAAGGCCTTTCATTTGCTGATTTAGCAGAAGCCTCAAATCCAGGAGGACCTGCTTCAGTAGGGATAGTGCAGCTCGGTCTAGAGTTACCATTGAGGTCATAGGGAGAATCTGAAAATACAGTCTTGCTAGATTTACATTTTAGCCCATTCTTTCCCATCTAGGCCCTCACAGTCCCCAGGACCTGGACAACTCTTTGACCATGTCATCAGGATAGCATGAGGCTGCAATATAAAGCTGGATATTATGCCCAAAGCACTAGCTGACCTTCCCCAGTGCTTCATGTAAATATTAAATAACTGAGAGAGAATTGACCCCTCACAAAGGAGCAAAGCAAACACCATGCCAGTATCTGCTCAGCCCTCACATTGACTCTTCTATTGCTTCTGTGCTCTCATATAATGAGCCGACATAGTCTAAGAAAAGGATTTGCCCATGAAATTTCACTGAGTGAAATTCTTCTTCTTATCCTTCATGTGATAGAAAATAGAAAGAAGGAAGAAACATGAATATCCTTCAAAAAGAAGAAAGGTTGAGATTAAAAATATACGAATGGGTCAGTCCTATACTGCCCATTCAGAAATTAAGTTTTACCCTTTTCAATGAACATATTCACAGATAAATGAAGGACTCAGATATGTTACAACTGGCTGATGCTCAAGTTTCTGGAAGTTATAGTCCAAATATATAGAGGGGCTTCTTTTTAGAAAACTAATGCATGTGATTGCAGAGTAACTTTTTAGGATCCCATCTTTTTGATATTTGTTCCTTGTAAATTAAAGCTCTTATCCTCCTTTGGGATCCTTGTGTTTCTCATGTAGGATGCTGGAATTATTTATATGTTCATATCCTTATGGGCATATTTATAGGGTTTTTTTTACTAGTTTTTCCTTTTATGGTAAAGCAACAGTAAATGCAAGTAGAAGCAAAGGGGGGTGGGGTGGAGAAAGGAAGTAAAAATGGAACATGAAATTTGAAGAAGAGAATAGTAGTAACAGATCTTACTGGATGTCAGTTTAAGTGGCACATTTTAAAATAAAGTTAAGCCAAGTTGGGAACCCAGACCTGGGCAATTACCCAAACTAATAAAATAGCCAAGATTTTCAAACATGGGAAGGAGCATGAGAATTTCAATCTCTATAGAGCTATAGAGCACTGCACACCAAGACAACTAGACACAAGAACAGTTTTTTCCCGAACACCATCACTCTGCTAAACAAATA